>SNQN01000990.1:30620-90806 GCA_008642245.1 Bassia scoparia
GTCTCCCATCCATGTGTCTAATAGGGACTTGCTAGATTGGACTCTTTTGTGAAGAAGGCGAGGCATGATCGGCGTGAGGCAAAAAGAGGATTCGCAGCCATGACAATGGCTACGAACTATGTTAAGGAGCAAACTGAATTAATCATTGCTGAAAGACAATATGCTCAGAATATGCTGTCTACTCGCCTCCATTCCCTCAACTTCTCCTATAATTGGGCTTTAAGGGAGATTCTCAAGTTGAAGAAAGCCAATGAAGCCCTTTCTCAGGTGAAGCAAATCCTCGACAACGAGATGGATGCCAAGGTTACCGAAAGGGTCAAGGAGAAGCTGATGTCTTCTTGCAAAGATGAAATTGATAGGCAGGTCACTATTTAGGTTAATGAGGCAAAACCTAAGATCCAACAGGACTTGGAGAGGATGGCGACCAAGGCTTTAGACGCCAAGACCCGAGCGGCGACTGCTGAAGGCCAGGTGAGCGCTCTTAACCTTCAGATTGAGGAGTTGAAGAAATCCGCTCGTTCAGCAAGGGTCCTAGGCTTCCGAGACATGAGGAAGTTGGTACGTCAGGCCTGGGCCGATCTGCCCAAATAGCTGAACCTAATGTGCTTGGAGGAAAGGATCGACCGCCGAATTGATGTGGCTGGTCATGTTGTTGCTAAAGCTGCTGCAGAGAGGGTTGGGCGGACCATTGCTGATCTCCCCCCTGCCGAGTACAAGTACAACTCCCTCGAGGTCGAGTCATCCAGCTCCTCTGAAGATGATTCCTCTGAATCAGCCTCCGGATTTGACAATGAGAAGGAAGAAGACGGTGCTGCCTCGAAGATATCAATCAGGCAGAGGACCTTGAGATGACTGGAAACGAATAGTCCAAGGATGGTGAAGTCGAGGGCCAACCTAAGGACGGCGAGGTTGTTGAGACTGAGGGGGCCACTACCTGATTTATCTCTTTGTAACCCATCCTTTTGTAACTTGAATATTTATGATTTCTGCTGAAATTGATGCCCGATGGGGTCTTTTGTTGAATATTTGAACAAAAATTTTTTTGTTAGAGTGATGTTTTCGTCAGTCATAAGGTTGACGAGTCACTCAATTGACACCTTTTTCTATATTGACTAAACAAGGGATATTTTGACTAAACAGGTGCAGATTCGAAGTTGTGAAAATTTTTCTTCCGTATTTTGTATGCCTGCACTAACATGTTCACTTGTAGCCCATGGTTGCCCCAAAAATTTTTGGAGCGGCGAATCCCCTTGAAGTAGGAACCTCCCTTGAACAGATGTTGGGCAAAGGATCTGAGATTTGAACGAACCTTGAATTTGATTGACTTAAGACCTCTTCGGGGTGTTAAGTCAATCAATGGTATATTGATTGCCCTAAATCTCAGAGGTTTTGTCCATAACGACATTATTGGAATGATAGTTTGTGTCAAGCGACTTCGACCTCTATCATTCGAGTCGAATAATATATATATTTACCTAAGTGAGAACCCTGGTCGGATTGAAACCTCTCTTAGTAGAGTATACAACTCCATATCCGACCTATCCCGTAAGGTCGGATGGCTCAAAGTCGAATAATGTTACTTTGTCCCTAATTATTCAAGCCGAATAGGGTAGATATTTTACTTAGGTGAGACTTTTAATCGGATCGAATTTTCCCTTTGTAAAATATAGAACTCCCTATTCGACCTAACCTGTAGGTCGAATGGATTGTGTGGACTTTTTTACTTCAACCGTCTGCAGGCAAAATGTCCAAGTTCAAATGATTTTACACGAGTGATTGACTCGACACCTAGTAGGGGTGTTGAGTYAATCAATCATACTGATTGCCCTTGAACTTGGAGATTTTGCCGTGTTTGCATGAACAAGGGTCTTTTCGACTTTTGTTTTTGCCCTTGAACAAGGGTCTTTCGACTGCTTTTTAAAGGAAAGACTTACGTTTGTTTTTGCCCTTGAGCAAGGGTCTTTCGACTTTTGTTTTTGCCCTTGAACAAGGATCTTTCGACTGCTTTTTAAAGGAAAGACTTACGTTTGTTTTTGCCCTTGAGCAAGGGTCTTTCGACTGCTTTTTAAAGGAAAGACTTACGTTTATTTTTACCCTTGAGCAAGGGTCTTTCGACTGCTTTTTAAAGGAAAGACTTACGTTTGTTTTTGCCCTTGAGCAAGGGTCTTTCGACTGCTTTTTAAAGGAAAGACTTACGTCGGTTGCCTTAAAATAAAGGACTTAAAGAGGTAATGTAGATAGAAACCGTAGTGGATTTCATTCATCTTAGGAATCAGGTACATAGAACATAGTTGCAACTAAAAAGACTTACATGTAGAATTTTTTGAGATTTTCGGCATTCCAAGTTCTCGGGATAGGTCGGCCATCCAAAGCTTCTAACTTGAAAGTGCCTTCGCGCAGTACTTCCACTATCTTGTAAGGTCCTTCCCAGTTTGGTGTTAACTTTCCATCTTCCTTAAGCCTGCCAACAGCCTCCATCTTTCTCAGCACTAAGTCACCTAACCTCATAGGTCATAGGCCAACTCGCTTGTTGTGCTCTCGAGACATTCGTAATTTATAGAGTTGCTGATGAACCAAGGCATTGCCCCTGGTTTCAGGCACTAAGTCCAGGTTGTGGCGGAGAGCAGCCCAATTAGCATGCTCGTCATACATCATGACCCTAAGTGTTGGCTCGTAAATCTCGATTGGCAAGATAGCATCAGACCCGTAGACCAGCATAAAAGGGGTTTCGCCAGTTAAGCCTTTCTCCGTGGTTCGAATGGACCAGAGTACATTGTATAATTCTTCAGCCCACAACCCTTTAGCATGGTCCAGTTTTCTCTTAATCCCTTAAACGATGGTTTTGTTGAAGGCCTCTACTTGTCCATTAGCCTGCGGATGAGCAACCGAAGCAAAATGTCCTGCTATTCCGGCTTCCTTGAGTTAATCCACAAGCTTAGAGCACACAAACTGGGGTCCATTGTCGAAAACCATTGATCGTGGCACACCGAAACGGGTGATGATGTTCTTCCAGATAAAGTTCTTGACATCAGCTGTCTTGATGCTCCGGACTGGTTCGGCTTCGACCCACTTAGTAAAATAATCAACTGCTACAAGCACATACTTCCGTTGCCCCGATGTTTGCGGGAAAGGACCAAGTATATCCATCCCCCACTTTGCAAATGGACGTGGTGAAAGCACTGGGGTCAAGGGATTGGCAGGCTTGCGCGGAATGTTTGCATGGATTTGACACTTGACACATTTTCTGACCAAAGTCTCTGCATCTTTACGAACTGTGGGCCAGAAATAGTCGGTCCTTAATGCTTTTTCAGCCAATCCTCGAGCATCGATATGTGAACCGCAATAACCTTCATGTATGTCTTCTAGTATCTCGGCTCCCTTCCCGGGAGTCACGCACTTCAGCAGGGGATGACTATAAGACTTCTTGTACAGATGTCCATTACATAGGACGAACCAGGACGATTGTGCTTTGACTCGCTTGGCTTGGTCCGGATCAGGTGGCAGAACACCATTAACCATATACTCAGTGATGGCATTCATCCAAGTATTGCTTCGGTCAATGAAATTGGAAACTTCCATATCGTCAATACTCTTGGAGTTTTTGACTTCCCAAAACACTGTACGAGAAGCATTTCTGGTAGCTGAACTGGCAAGTTTCGATAATGCATCCGCTTGACTGTTTTCAGATCTCGGAACTTGAAGTAGCATGAAGCTGTCCAAGTCCTTGATCTCGCCTTTTACCATTTCATAATACTTGGCCATATTCTGATCTCTTGCCTCGTAATCCCCATTCACCTGACTAACAATCAATTGGGAATCCGACATGGCCTCAACTCGTCGAGCTCCTACCGCCTTACACATTTTAATCCCTGCAATGAGGGCCTCATACTCGGCTTCATTGTTAGTCGTTTGGAAGTTGAACTTCATAGCATATTCATAGGTGTCCCCTTCAGGAGATCGGCACTGTATACCCGCTCCACATCCATCTTGGGTAGCTGACCCATCGACGAATAACTTCCATACGTTGGATATACCCTCTTGTTGGGGAGGCTTGGTGAGCTCGACAATAAAATCAGCTAGAGCCTGCCCCTTGATCGCTCTTCGTGGTTCGTAGGTAATGTCGTAACCGTTCAGCCATATTGCCCATTTCAGCATCCTTTCGGATGACTCCAGGCGGGTAAGCGAATCCTTTATTGGCTGATCGGTGTAGACCACTATTCGATAAGCAGCAAAATATGCCTTGAGCTTCTGACTTGCCTTGAGAAGAGCGAGACCAAACTTTTCAGGAGTCGGATATCTGATTTCGGCGTTTTGCAGAACATGACTGATGAAATATATCGGAAGCTGAACCCCTTCCCTTTCTGCTACCAAGACAGCGGAAACAGCATGATTCGACGCTGCAAGGTAGAGATACAATGTTTCTCCCAATCGGGGACTCACCAGCCTGGGGAGTGTGTGCAAATGTTCCTTTATCTTGACAAGGGCTTCTTCAGCTTCGGGGGTCCATTCAAATTTGGCATTTTTCTTTATAGTCTTGAAGAAGGCTTGGCACTTATCTCCCGACTTTGATAAAAACCTCCCCAGAGCTGCTAGACACCCGGTGAGCTTCTGTACTTCCTTTACGTTCCTAGAGGACGACATATCCAGGACTGCTTTCACCTTATTTGGGTTGGCTTCAATGCCCCTTTCGTCAACTAAAAATCCCAGAAACTTGCCCGCTGTGACACCAAATACACATTTCTTTGGATTTAGCTTCATTTGAAAATGCCGGAGTGTCTGGAAAGTTTCCTTCAAGTCGGATGGGTGATCACTAAGGAGCTTTCTTTTGATTATCATGTCGTCGATGTATGCCTCGACGTTCCTCCCTAGCTGCTTAAAGAACACCGTATTCACTAACCTCTGAAAGGTAGCGGGGGCATTCCTCAGTCCAAAAGGCATCACCTTGTAACAGTACAATTCGTTGTCTGTCACAAAGGCAGTCTTATCTTGATCTTCTGGCTTCATAGGTATTTGATGGAACCCGGAAAAGGCATCAACGAACTCATGAGCTGGTGACCAGCAGTTGCATCAACTAAATTATCAATTTTGGCAAGGACGGATCCCTGGGCAAGCTTTGTTAGATCCGTATAATCAACGCACATCCCATGTGTTGTTGGGTTTGGGGACCAATACTACATTCGCCACCCACCTGGTATTGCATTCTCGGATAAACCGGCATCAACAATTTTTTGTCTTCCTCGTCTGCCAGCTTGCTTCGAATTGGCCCGAGATTTCTTTTCCTCTACTCACTGTTTTTCCAAAGATCTACCTATAAGGCATGTGGCTATCGACGGGTCGATCCCTGGCATCTCGTCTACCGTGAATGCGAACACGTCTTGGAACTCGTTAAAGGTTCTTTAATCTCGCTAGTGCAGGGTCAATCGTTCGCCGCTACCTTGACGGTTCTCTCTGGTTTGGACGGATCAAGGATGTAATCTTCTGTGCATCGATGGCTCAGGCTTTGAAGCTGCCTGATAAACCCATGTACCGCCATCATTCTTGATCACCCATGGCCAACATCACTTCGCCTGACCTCCGCTCTTTTGGCGGGGATCACTTAATCTCTCTTTCTCTCCCCCCCCCCCGGTGAGGGGCTTGAGTGTGGTCAAGTATCATCTCGAGCCGCTTGCTGATCTCCTCGAATAGACCCAATGGTCTTCTTGTCGTCACAGACGAACTTGAGGAGCATCAGGTGAGTAACTACCACCGCTTTACTTGATAAGAGTTGGCCTTCCAAGTATGATGATTGTAAGCGGACACCCCTTAACACAAGAAATTTAACCTTCACATGCTTACATTCGGACTACTTCCAGTCGTACAGGCAATCACGATACCACATGTGTACACCCCTCCACACAAATCCGACAATTGGTGTGGGTGGCCTTGACCAGATCATCATCATTATATTTGAGCTTTAGAAGACAGTCCCAACTGATAATATCAGACGAACTGCCTGAATCAATAAGAATTCGACGCACAATCATGTGGGCTACCTTCATTTCGACCACAGCGGTCATCAGTGGTAGACGAACAGAACCTCTATCTTTTTCACAAATAAGACCTCCGGAACTCGTCCTTCTCCTGGACGGAGATTCCTCTGGAAATTTCAAATCGCAAAATAATCTTACTTCCACGGATGTTGACCCCGGCCGCAGTCCACCCGAATCATATGACAAACTCCGTATCAGTCTCATTCCTTCTTCCTTGGGCGAATCATCCCTCGTTGGTTCTTTAGCTGACGCTTATCAGGCTGTCGGAATCTTCCCTCGCTGCCAAAGCATCCAAATCGGCTTTCTCAACACTGACAATCGTTGGATAATACAATCCTGATGGAATTACATACTTGTTCTTATCCCGAAACTCTTTTCGGCTTCATGGGTAGAGAGGATCCTCTATATCGACTTTATCCTTCATGTCCTTGTGACTAGGAGAAGATCTTTGGTGTATTCGAATCTAGGACCATCGTCCTCCTCTTCCGTTTCCTATCCTTGTACCCTTAATGGCTGTTTCGACGACACCCCAAGTGCCATTCTTCTTGCGTTCCCCCACCTTTCTCTGGTTGGGACTCTGAGAGCTTCCGCCTGACCCTCTGGCGGATGTGATTGGTTATTTTTTGCTCTTCCGAGAAGCTGAACAGACCTCTTCAGCACGAATGTAGTTTCTCGCTTCCCGAAGTGCACTCTTCAGATCGTCTGCAATTTTCTGAGCCATCTCGAACTTGAAACCACAGTCTCGTGCAATCCACGGAAAAACAATCATAGACAATATGCTTATCTAGCCCGAAATCTGAAGAGCCTCATTGTTGAATCTCTTAAATAGCTTCGAAGCGATTCGCCACTCCCGTTAGATCCTAGCTAAGTGCATGCACACTTCTTCTATTGCTGTTAGCCATGAAATGTGGAAACAGCATAGACAATCCATGAAATTGTTGATCATCCCGAAGGAGACCATTGAACCATTTTTGGGCGACGCCTGAGAGGGTGGCTGGGAAGTATCGACACCGATGGCGTCGTCAGCCGGGTGGTGAGCATCAAGTTCTTGATATAGCTAATGATCGTCTGGACCAGACTTCCCGTCATACGGGGTGATGTCGGAAACTTGACCTTCATCTTCGGTCGCAATGTGATAGCTGGGGAGAGTGGGAGAGAGTGCTGAGAAATAGTTAAGGCTCGAAGACTCTCGGCCAGAGCAGGATGATGATTTGCTGGCAGGATTATATTCTTCCGGGAACCCCTAGGTGCGGAGCAGTAGCGTTATAGTCCGCTGGTGCATATCCATGTCTAGTGGATTGCCCCAATATCATAACACTGCTTGCTTCCCCTAGATGGGCTTGGTACAACTTGAGTAGATCTGGATCCTTGAATTGAGAGTTGCGGACTGGCTGCCTGAAAGGCATGACTGGAGTGGAATCGGACCCAGAATGTCGGACGGAGTATCGCCCGGGCCTGCTTCTTCGCCTCCAATAGATATCGTACATGCCATTTTTGATGCATTCGACTTCTTTGCTTCAGATATATGCCGCGCATCCTCATCACGAGGAGAGATCGCCTAGAGTGGTTCGTCCGAACCCAGAGTGTTCGACTTGCCCTCTTGCTTGTCCTCCTGGACGAGGAGTCTGTAGTAGGCCTTACGAGGAGGGTCGTTGGGCCGTCGGCCTAGTGAATGTTGATCTTCTCCCCTATCGGGGGTTTTGGTTAGGAGTGGAATTTTTGGACCTTTGTTGTTTTGAGTTGAGAACTGCGCGTTTCGGCACAGTCTGCCACAGATCTCCTTTCTCTTTGCCAACTCTATTTGACAAGCTGAATTGCTTTGCGCAGACTGCCTCCTGCAGCTGTTGGACAGTTTGCTGAGTGTCTGGACCATGTCAAACAGCTTACGCTGGGTGATAGTTGGGAGTCATACTCCTGCTGCGTTGACATAGCCCCTTGGAGGCCTGTGTATCAGCCGTCGGATCCCCCTTCTCACCTGCCTCAACAGTGCGGGGGCGGAATGGCATCATCCTCATCTCTGTGCAAAAAGCTGAAAGCATGTTTCTCGATTGAGGATCTCTACTCGGATGCTAGACACACCTCCCACAGACGCGCCAAATGATGCTACAAATGTAACATGGAAAATTACTGAGGATTAGAGGTGTGAATAGGCTCTCCCTAGCCATGAGAGGTGAAATCGAGATGAAACTCAGACAAGGTTTGGACTGACGAGTTGGTAGCCGTTGTGGGCTCTGCTTCCTGCTGACGCGATATGTTCTCGACCGTGTTCGCGAATCCTACGCCGACCTGAAACCAAAAATAATATCTTACGATTATCACCCTCCCGATGCCTAAGTCCAGTAATTGAAAGAGGGCTAAAAATGAAATAACTGTGGGTAATAGGGTACTCCCTTTTGCAGAAGAACAGGAGATAGGTGGTTGAAATGACTGAAGTGAATAACTGATGGGTAATAATGAATAGTGGATTGTCTGGTTGGGTATTATACTGCTCCAGAAATAAGATCCTCCAACCAGCTGGTGCCACGTGGCACTAGATCACTGATCAATACTCAGTGGGCTGGCCTTTAGGGAACCTAGAAGAGCCCAATAACATGTGGGACGTCTTTTCAGGTTTCCCTTTTTGCCACATAATAATTATGGTAATGATTGCCAAAAATACAGACCGTGCTAATATTAGACACGTGTCCTCCTTGCCAAGGCCACGTGGAGTACAAGTAGAAGATGTTTCCTCCATAATCATGCCAACTAGGCATATATTAAGTTGCCTAATCACACTATTAAGGACACGTGGACCATCAAGAAGCCACATCACTTCCATTGTTGTACTCGTAGAATTTCAATGAAGTGATCTGACTAAGTGAGTATCTTAAAATTTCAATATCATTTTTTTTTAACTTTCATATGAAGAGCTTGGTAGGTTAGCGAATTTCGAGTCTGAAATGCTAAACAAAATTCGCAAATATTTAAATTGAAATTTATGTTTCGTGTGAACTTCCGTAAAGTCTCTCCACTACTCTCACTCTTTCTCACTGAATCCACATACCATCAAAGACAAATGTTTGATCACGTACTTCCACACATTACCATCGTTAGTTGTCAAAATTTTCGACGGAGAATACCGAAAAAGATCCATCATAGGTAATTAAAATGGCGACGTGAAATTGCAAGTCTAACAAGGCTTTAAGCCTAGCTCAGGCGACAACACAATGGATCTACACGCTAACACAATGACTCTTTGGTAAAGCGTAAAATATTTATTGAAAAGTGTTTTCTTTTTTCCTATTGTACATTGTTTGGTATACAAAGGATGTAAATCATTTCCATAGGGTATAATTTCCTAATAATGATGAAAAAACCATTTTCCTTACATAATGAAAGGAAAACTACTTCTTCATCTCTAGTACATTACACTTTCATTACCTCATTGCATCCGTCATTTTTCATCAATTTTTTACGGAGGACATAGATCAAATAATGAAAAATATTTCCATAAAAATTATTTTACATTGAAAATATTTTAGACACAACCAAACGGACATAAATTCAAATCACATAAAAAATTAATTCAAGTAAAAATAAGTAGAATAAAACAGACGACAGGTAATATTCTTATCAAATAATAGAACTTTTTACTTCGTAAGTTTTTTTTTAAATGGAAGATGAGCATCTCGTATTATCGTATACGGAGAAGTTGAGAAAGAATGATACTGTATCACGTTAACTTTGAATTAATCAATAATCATACGAGAATTTTCATTTTTGGTGTTAAATCATACGAGAATTTGATGCAGAAGAGTAGAAGACACTGTTGTGGTCCTTGTGGACTTGTGGGTTTGGTGTTAGGCATGCATCTCACATGTTTCATTGGTGGCTCTTTTATCAGTGACCCGCGCCTCTTGCCTCTTACTAATAATATGATCTAAACAAAGTATTAGGTATATCGATGCCAATAAATTATAGTGCATCAGATTATAGAGACCCTTTTTGTTAATATAGTAACTTTTTATCAATATAATGATCCTATTTTTATCACTATATTAGGTAAAGTGAAATGGGTCACTATATTAGATATAAAGAGATCAATATATGCTTGTCATGCACAAATTATTGTGTATCTGATGCATACAATACCGTCTGTATAATCTAATCCTCTTACTAATAATATTGTACTCTAACTTACTAAATCTAATCCATATTAAAGACAAAATAAAATACAAAAAACCAAAATAAAAGTTATACTTTTTATGAAAAAATCTTAGTTTTGGAAACCAACCAAAAAATCCGATCTATTTTATCTGAACAAAAAATATTGAACTATTTTTATTTGAACAAATAGGGAGCAGAAATCTTTACCAAAAAAATAAATAGACAAAAAGTTAAAATTAACAAAAAAACACTTATTAAATAACTAAACATAGAAAATAAATAACATAAAAACTAACAACTATTCTACAAGATTGTGCACGCATAGTCGCATACGTGTGCATTTCGCCATTTTTTTACCTTGTAACAAAATAAATGTAGCAAATGAGTATTATGTGTGAGATATAAAATATTTATTTGTCGCATTTATTCTATTAAGAAGGAAGCAATCTAAATCTTGTATTTATGAAATGACCTTTTGGTAATAGTTATGTGATAATAATAAAAGCACGTATT
This sequence comes from Bassia scoparia, assembly GCA_008642245.1. Classification (NCBI taxonomy): domain Eukaryota; kingdom Viridiplantae; phylum Streptophyta; class Magnoliopsida; order Caryophyllales; family Amaranthaceae; genus Bassia; species Bassia scoparia. The sequence goes on from SNQN01000990.1 coordinate 41,309, forward strand.
AATAATTTTGTCAAAAATATACACCCGACTATTACTATTATAACCCTTGTATATATAGGAATCGTGTTCCTGCTTGCTTGTAATATGGGCCTTGGGCTTTAGTGAGCCTTTGCTTTGGGCTTGGCTGGCTTAGCTGGCCAATGAGCTATAAGCTGGGCCTAGTATTTTAGTTAGGCGGTAGTTAATGGGTCAATACCCATAAACACCGTGCATCGCACGGACCCTATGCTAATGTTATTAATAATCGTGTAACTTTCGACTGTCCTAAAAGGCTAAAACGTATGAAAAAAAAAACCCCTTAAATGAGATATATTAATAAAAAAACTGCTATGGAAAATTAAACACTTCATATAGTTATAGGATACTCTTCAAGTTGGCAAAAAAGTGTCCATAGTGAAAATACATTACTTGACATCTCAGTTAAGTAAACAATTGAAAGAGAGTGGGGGAAGCATATGAGAGCTTAACTATTGGAAGAGATTAAAGCAAGATTAGTTATTAAGCATTGTGTCAACTTCGATAATGGTTGGATTTTGACTAGCTCGCCAATTGGACTCAAAAATGTGTTTTTGCACCAAATCAAATCTTCAATTTTTCTGAAAATTACAACCTATTCATATTCTGTAATTATGTGACGTGGTTGTTATGGTTAAGCTTAAACATTTCCTTTGGCTTTACAAAACATTATAAGGTCATCGATGTAGGGGGTTTGGAATGGTGGTTTATATCCCATCTTTTGTTCCTTCGATTAGTACACTCTCTCCTCCATTGTAAAAATACCACGTCCTTGTGACTCATTCACACCAAAAATAAATAAATGAATTATAAGATCATTTAATATTTTTCTGTTTTTTCTATTATTTAACCAAATTTCAATTGTATTTTCAAGCACGAGTTGGAACAAATCACACACTCCTTACTCCTTTCCCATGGTCTTTTAAAATATTAATCGTTTTAATGCGTTATCAAACTATTCATGCTCATTTGTAGATGTCAAATATTTTAGTTGGTTAAAGTCAATTATGTTACACAAGATCTAGGATCAAGTTTCATCCACATTAATGTGTTGTGGCTCCTTAGTACCCTCGAAAAAAGAATAAAATAGGGCGTGTTTGACAATAGTAGCGATAGAAGTAGTTTTAGCCGGATTAGAAGTAATGAGTAGCTGAAAGCTAAGAAATAGCCGGTAGCAATGAAACTGAATTTGTCAATATGAATGTTCAGCAACAGTAGTGATTGTATTCATAGTAGAAGAAAATTAATTAGCAGGTAGTTTTTTTTCCTAGCTTAAACGCTAAAAGCTAAAACGTTACTCCTACTAGCGTTTGAAAAAAGTAACATTTAACGTTAAATGCTACTCAAAACGCTACCTTACACGAACAGTTATAAAATTAACCAAATAGTTTTTTAATCTTGTCAGAACACTAACGCACCTAAAAAAGCTACGCCGAACACGCCCCTATTCTCGCTCACTTTCTTGCAAAGTGGCCTTCAACAGAGAAAAGATTATCAGATAAGATCAAATTGCTGAATTCTCCTTTGACTTTGAACAATTTCCCACGATAACGTTATTGTTCTTCCAAAACTACATTGTACATAAAGTGAGCTTAAAGTTGAGAAGCTTGACCATGATGACACAATAATAGCAGGGAAAAGCATTGAGCATTCCAGATATATAAGAAGTATGTATCGGGACTAGATTACATTTTCACATAGTATTATCAATCGTCTGAAGAAAACTTTGTTTCCAACAACATAAGTTACTGCTGCACAATTTCAGACTTGCAAGGATTATTGTTGCAACGACACACAGGTCTACCGGCAGCTTCCCATCCATTGAAGCCTCGTTCTAAAACCATTATGTTTTTTATTCCAGCATCTTGAGTTGTTTCCGCAAGATATTCTGACAGCCTCCGAGCACACTTTGGGCCCCGAACCTACATATCAAAATAAAACATTAGTTAGATTTACTTGACAGTTGACAGCACAGATTGGAGAATGATTACACCAGCAGGAAATTGTAGGACAGGGTATAAAAGTTCTACATCCTGTTTTGGCAAAATACAGATTATCATCATAGAAGATATAATGCATCYAGCCTTCACCCCTCTTTGATTAATTACCTTCCTGTGTTGGCAAATTCAAATTTCTGTGCATAAGTAAATTTGTGTTATAGCCCCTTTTCTAGCTCCATCAAGATAATATTTGCTTATCCTATTACAAACTACGTCCATTAAGACATCTAGGCATCACTTCAATGTAGATAATTGTTCAATTAATCAATCTCAGCCTCTAAGGCTCAAAGCTTTGGTCTCAAAGGTGGGGTATCTCCAATGGTCATCCACTCAAATCCTACTCTTCGATCAATAGTCATGGGAAAAGCATATGTATATTAGTTTTCCTTGTTTGGTTCTATGAAAAAAAAAAAAAAAAAAAAAAAAAAAATTGGAGAAGAAAGGCAAAAGGAAATGAATGATTGCCTCTCTATGTCTCTAACCCACCCAATTGCATACAACAGTCAGGAGAAAATATGGGCCATAGTTCTCCCAATTGTGAATTAATTATCTTATATGCTGCAAGAGACCCAGAATGCAAGCCATTTAACCATTAACCATGGAATAGGATTATAGTAGGATAAAAGAAATCCAAATTACACACTTCTCACTGATTGATTGTTTAATCCAGGGAGTAGTAAAGATTAAACACCCTGCACCTCTAGGGGTCGAAGGCCCATGATCAATAATCATCGAATGCTTTTTCAAAAAGCTATCCAACCATATAAAAAGTATATTAAAGGATCAGGAACATAGTGGCAAGGGAAAATGAGGTGCTTCGTGAAGTGAATCAAACTTTTATGTTCAACAATTCATCATAATTAAAGCACAAAGTGTTGTGTACTTAGCAGCTAGAGTATACACTTGATATGAATATTTACTCTCACTCATATATCTCAATGTTTATGGAATACATTTCAGCAACTGGTATGCATATTCAAATTACAGGATCAAACACATTCTTTATAGTGCAATACTGCAATAACGTGGCAAGTATTGTGTACTCCAGCATATACATTCCTCTCTCCAGATAAAATAGTGTCATTGTACAACGTCTTAAGGCCTWTACAATCATTTCAATCAATCAATTAATCAACGCCTTAATCCCAAAAGTGAGGTTGGCTACATGAACCAAGTCATTTGCACCCAATGTAAATTGATTTTTRCGTGAAGAAAAAAACATTTTTCAAGGGGAAAAGCATATGTATATTAGTTTTCCTATGTTAGGTTCTTTGAAAAAATGGAGAAAAAAGGAAAATGAAAATGAATGATTGCCTGCCTAACCCATCCAATTGGATATAGCTGCCAGGAGAAAATATGGGCCATAGCTACCCAATTGCAAATAATATATGCTGCAAGAGTGCCAGCCATTTAACCACTAAACATGGAATAGGTCAAAGATGGATAAAAGAAACACAATTACACACATCTYATTGATTGATCCAGGGAGTAGTACAAGATTAAAACCCTCCCACTTTTAGAGGTCTAAGGCCAACGATTGATAATCATCAAATGCCTTTTCAAATAGCTATCCAACCATATAAAAAGAATATTAAAGGATCAGGAACATAGTGACAAGGAAAAATGAGTGCTTCATCGAGTGAATTAAACTTTTAGGTTCAACAATCCTTCATAATTAAAGCACGAAGTGTATTGTGTAATTAGAGGCTAGAGTATACACTTGACATGATTATTCGCACTCTAACTCATACTTCTCATTGTGTATGAAATACATTATAGCAACTGCTTTGCATATCAACTTTGTAATGACTCAATATTTAATAGGGTAAGGGTATTTWKGTGATTTGCAATAATTTAAATACTTCAATTGTGAATGAGCTTTCTAGGYGTTTGCTAGGTCATGTTATCTATAAATAGAACTAAGTAAGGCAAGGGAGAGATGTTGATGAATGATGATGAGAATGATTCTCTTGTATACTTAGCTTGTATTTTACATTAGGATYTAGGGTTTATGTAATATTTTCAAGTTTAGCAATCCAAATCATATTTACTMATTCACATATCATTATTAATCACTATTAATCATTACCATACTTCACCATCAAATCTGTCCATCTTTTCCGATCTACTCCCTCCGTATCATATTAACTGCAACGATTGGACATTTTTCCTCTCTACTTTATGTCAAATAGTAGCAGTTAATATAATATGGAGGGAGTATAACAAACTCACACTTCAAAAGCAATCTTCAAAGTGCGATAATGAAACAATACAGCAAGTAACGTAATGTGTAGTTCAACAACATTCCTCTCTCCAGATAATATAGCATCATTGAATAGCATCTCAAGGCCTTTACATTTTAATATTTCATTAAAAAAAAAAAAACTAAGAAGTAAGAAAATTGTGGCTCTAGCATACAACCTACATTTGATCCCCAATTAATCATACTAGCTAAAAACAGACTGTTAAGTAATACATCCCAAAACAGATATTCTATTTCCTTCTAAGGCTGTTCCAAAGTAATACTTCTTCCGCCCCATAATAATGCAACTCGACCACTATTCACAATCACCAATACAACTAGCTTTTGTGATTTATAAATAATGAAAATAATAGTTGTGGGACATCTTACCAGAGAGGAAGTATATTATTTTGCTACAGAATGCTTAACATAAAAAGAGATTAAGTTTCAAGATTCAAGAATCACAACTCACAAGCATTCATAAACATGATATACATTAGGAAATTTAGGTAATAAATACCTAGTTTCAGATCACTTTTGAAAATAAATACCTAGATTTAATTTTATTTTACTTAAATATCTAGAYTTGGCTATATTTTTGGAAATCAATACCAACTAACGCCTAAACCTTTTCGATCTAACAGAATGGTTTGTGTAATATGACTATATTGCCCTTCCCTTAAATTAAACCCCTACAACTCTTCTTCCCACCTCTCTTCCTTACCCGACATTGGCGACATTCCTCTTCATCTCTTTCTTATTTCTTTTTCTTCATTCTCCAAAGCACATATCTTCCATCTTAAAGTCTTGCTCCATAGCTACCAATTGTGCTTTTCCTGGCTTTTTCTTCCCTTTTTGGCCAAACCTAGGTACCAATTCTGATCCATAGCCACAGCTTCATTTCAAACTCTTTCTCCTTTCTTCTCCATTTTTCCATCTGAATTGTACATTCGTACACCATTCCGACACTCATCCCCCCACCCCACGCAAGAACACCAAGCCCCGCAGCAACCCTAGTCACCCTCTGATTGCGCGTTGAAATCACGATGAACGGTTAAGGGCTTCGAAATTTGGGGTGTTAAGGGGTTCGATTGCGTGTCGGTACTAGTGGCTAATGGTACTAGCTAGTTGTATGGACGACTGTTGTAGATGGAGTGGTGTACCGGTGACGGTGGAGGACGAGGAACCACCCTCTGATTCATCATCGCCATCCCCACCCTCTGATTCATCATCGCCATCCCCTAAGTCGGGTACAACTGAGTTCGCGCTACAGTTCTCCCAAATCAGTGGCTCCCAAAATCACCATTTTTGTGCATTTGAGGTCTGGGTTTCCATCTTCATCAATTCGACTTGTAGAACTCAGCAAAGCTCAAGATGAAATTCTCAAAATTTAAATGTCATTAACACAGATGCTTTTCTTGATAATCAAGTCCAAACAAGGAGACCCACAAAATCAATAACAAATTCCCATACAAGTTTCGCCATTGCTGAATTTTTTGAGCTAAAGATTGAAGCTTTAAGTCTTTCTGACTTTCTTTCTACATTGCAACAAAAAAAAAAAAAAAAGGTTCACTCAACTCCCTCATTTTTTTATTTAGTAAAAAAAAGAAATAAACACTCGAATCCTTGTGTTAGGATCTAGGTTTCAAGTTGTTGTGGTGGTGGTGATGGAAATTGAGGGAGAAAGAGAGAGCAATGGAGATTGGAGAAAGAAGAAAGAGCAAAGGAGAGATAGTCACAATGGGAGCTTTGGGGCTCACTCAACTTAACGCTTCTGTTAAGTTATGAAGAAAATCCGTTAGTTGGTATTGATTTCCAAATATTTGGCCAAATCTAGGTATTTAAATAAAATTGAAACTAGGTATTTATTTTCAAAAGTGACCTGAAACTAGGTATTTATTACCAAATTTTCCTATACATTAWGCACAAAAGGAGTAATTTATTGAGCCATTACCAACATATTTCAGCACAGAATGATTAAGCTATCCAGGACAATACATCAAAGATAATTTTAGCACAATGATTAAGCTATTCAAGACTCCCTAATGCATCAAAGCTATTCTGGTATGTCAAGCATATAGGCAAAGAAGACTGTGGAACAAAGGGAAAGGTCAGGTAGAAATTTGCTTGCTGATTGATTGATTAGCTCCATTGAACCGTAAAAAAAAAAGTTCATTAGATAAGTTCAAAAATCAAAGCAATCAGACGATTCCATGCACCAAAAATAAACCAAAAATTATTAACTCACACAATCATCCACAAACTCACAAAGATCGCCCTCTTCCATCTCCTACAATAAAAAACATCATTCTCAAAATAATCCGTTGTTTAATATTTTGCTTAAATGCTTCCAACCACGTCATCTTAAGTCTCCCTTCACCTCTCTTAAGCTCTCCACGATCTTAACCTTTCACCCTTTATACCAATGCATCTTACATTTTCTTTTTTACATGTACAAACAAAGGTAGTCGATTTTCCTTAATTAGTAAGTACGACTTTCTTGCAGATATCTTGAAACCCAATCCTATTTCTTAGAGTGTTTCTATACATCCATCTAAGCATATACACTACTATAATACTCTATAATATAATACCCACCCTAAAATTCTAATTCAGTGCCATACAATAACCCTACCCACAACAAAATACTTTGCTCAAGGCTCACCGGCTCACCCAATATCAGTAACACTGCTCTTATAGTTGTCTTAAAGAATTTCCTCTTCRACTTTAAAGATTGCTCTAGTCACAAAACACATCCCACATCCTTGGTTCGCAAGTCACAACAAAATACGATTTTATTGTACATCACATTAGCTAAAAGCATGAACAATGATGGCTAACCTGACTAAGTAGTTGAACTGCTTGAGCAAGGAAACATTAGTATGCCAACAAGGGAGTGCTTAATATATCTTAAAGGAAAGGAAGAAGTGGCATCAAAGGAGAAAAGAGAAAGTAAGTGCCATGGAGGGACAAGAGAGCCCTCACAAGATACAACCTTCATCAACTCACACAATTGTCAGAACTCAGAAACTTATAAAATCGTCCCATAGGCCCTTAGTATGAAGGATTCATAAGATTCCACCCCAAACTATAAATAAAAAGCTTAGTCATTCTAATTCATTATTTTGTTCAACAGCAAACCACAGACTTCAGTTGGGAAAAGATCACATGGGCACATGGCCTCACGCCCTCACTTAACTCTCAATGACTAGATTTCAGTTTGTAAGAACCAAGTGCTGCATGGATCTATATAATTCATTAAATTCTATACAAAACCAGAGTTTTATTTGAAAATTTCTATGCACATTATATTAAGTTAACTTTTTTTTTTTTTTTAAATGGCACTTGTGGAATTGTGGTCCAAAGTGCTGGCTTATTGAGGGCAATGCGATTGGTAAAAGAGGATAACATAATTTTGTGGCAGAAATTGGATTTCACACTTAGGGAGGGTTAAGAGATAAAAGAATGTTTCTCTTTTTATGGAAGTGGAGCTCTATTTCCACAAGTAGAGATTTTCCAACAAAATGACAATTGCCAAGACGAGGTAGCAAGGGTTACAAAAGAGAGTAAGAGAATTCTAACATGTTTCTGCCTAACCATACACATGGAAAAACAAGGTTGAGTCAAGTTGGCTGCCATAAAGTTCAGCGAAAGGGGATTTCATCACTCATACTGCACATCAGCAAACATTTAAGATTCATCCAGATTAAATAAACATAGGCTTGGAATTGATCCGTGTTTAAGATCTATCTAAATATAAAATGGCATGTTGTTGCCAATCTCTAAATCAGCTAGAAAGCTACAACGCACTTCAAATGGCAGGTTCTCTCAATTGTTTGGTAACTGGGTGTTTGAGTGATACTGGTACAATTACGCACAATCCCACATACGTTAGATAATAGCATAATTATGCTCAAATAGGGATAGCACTCCTAAGCATAACCGTTGAATAGCGGCACAAGWAATCACAACTAGTCATCCCAAATTCTACATTTCCAATTTTCAAGTATCAACAACTTAGCCTAATAATCAGACTAAATATCACTACAATCAACTAATCTTCATCAAAAATTACAAATTTCAATATGCTATATTAACAAAACATAACAAAAAACAACAGTTGAAGCATTAGTTGAAAAAAGGATGAAAAGTCAACCTGACTAAGAGCGCAGTGAAACACGAGAGTATCTTTGCCTTGAACTTGATGAACAAGACTAGGAATTTTATCCAAGAAAGTGTCGCTAGCAAAGTGGATAGATCCAGCTATATGTCCGTCGTAACTTCGTTCATCATCACTGAAATTTTGCAATCGAAAATGGCAATCATAATCTAGGGTTTGCGAAATTGAGAAAGCTACAAAAAAATTAGGGAATTGAAGAGGAAGAGAGTGAGGAGAGAGAAAGAAGAAGGGGCGTTACCGAACGTCGACGATGGCGATGTTGGCACGGCGTTTGAGAGAGAGGAGATGTGTGCCGGTGATGTACGAGATGTTGCGCGCCATTCTGAGCTCACAAGTCACCGCTCACCAATCAACACCCTTGAATCATTGATCCACTCGAAAAGTTAGGGCTTGTTTAGCAATCAAAGTTGAGTTTAGCGGATAAAAGTTTAGAGGTTGCTGATAGGTTTTTACTTTTTATTCAGAAGGATTTGATTGCGGATTTATATACTTTGTAAAAGTGTTTGGTAACAATGTAACATTAGCTGTTTAATAAAAACTGATAAATCTCTATTATATAAGGGAAGGGGGAGGAATATGGTGTCCCCTCTTAAAATACTTTTATGCCCTTAATGATTTTTAATAATTAATGAAATGATGTGCCTAAATTACTTTTGTTAATTCAATGTAACAGAAAATTGCATGTATTATGTGACTTAATTACGGAAAAACTTAAAATCAAGTATGATTACCTTAAATAGGATTGAAACATATATGAATATTATTTTGAATTTCATGCATAATTGTTACAAAGTAATCACAATTCACATACGGAATATATTGTACATCTCTATTATATAAGGGAAGGGAGGGAGGAAGATGGTCGTCCCCCCTCTTAAAATACTTTTTATGCCCTTAATGATTTTTAATAATTATGAAATGATGTGCCTAATTTTACCTTTGTTAATTCAATAAGTACAATGAAAATTGATGTATTATGTGACTTAATTACGGAAAAACTTAAAATCAAGTATGATTACCTTAAATAGGATTGAAACATATACGATATTATTTTGAATTTCATGCCATAATTGTTTACAAAGTAATCACAATTCACATACGGAAATATTTGTCATTTGTATGTACTATAAGATACTTACCACTCCCGTAAACCACTCCGTAAGATATACAATCATTTTTAATGAATACAATTTCATAGGGTTTAAGCACGCATCGCGTGCAATAAAAACTAGTATTTTATAGTAAAAAACGACAAAAGATGGTGTCCCTTCAAAACCAAAATGCCTTAATGAATTCATATTTAGAAAAATAACAAAAAAAAACATTTTTATTTTCGAATTTGTCATATTAACAAGTAAGTTAAATATGGTATATGCATCAAATTATCATTAAAGGTAATTTAATCTATATTGAAATCAACATAAAATGTTTATTTTACCTCAAAAAAATATTTGTACTTTGTAAGTTGTTTTGTTTTTTGTGACCAATTAAAAAAGACTGTAATGACTATGTAAATTTATTATGACACATTTTAAATAAATACCAATTAACATCACTTTAAAAAATCAAAATGATTTTTTTTAATTTTTATATTGATAATGGAAAATTAGGGAATTTCTAATCAAACCTGTAGATTGATTTAATAAATCAGTCCAGTGGCATATTTGTATAGAGTTCCGTGATTATGTGCAACTTTTATGTTAATTAAGTAAGATATATTTTTGACCCAAAAATTGCACTAATTACGAACCCTATTGTAGACACCTAATTGTGTCTCCCCAAATGAGTAACCGATGATGAAACGTATCACGTTTCGTGATCGATTTGTTTCTAAAAGACGCATTTGAACTCGTGAAAAGCTCAAAATATGTGAAGTCAAGCTCAAAATCATGTGCCGAAGGTCAAATAAGAGGCAAAAAGTATTTTCTTTTATTTTTTTTCTATTTTTTAGAATTTTCTATCTTGTTTTAGGTTTTTTCAAATAAATTATATTGGTGATTTTCATGATTTTCACTTTTCATTGCATTCTTCTCATTTTTCTGAGTTCACTAGTACTTTTAGATTATTTTTTCGATTTTTCTATGATTTTCTATGAATTTTACAATATTTACAAAAATCAAAATACGTGAGAAATACATAGAAAAATCAGAAAATACTTTAAAAATACCCAAAAAATACTTGGAATGTTCTAGAACCCTCTAGAATCATTTTTTTTGCATAAAAAGTGTCTAGGTTCGTGCAAAATCCAAAGAGAATCCGAAATTTTTCGTATAATCTTGAGAATACACGAGCGTATATACGCTCAATGGAGCGTATATACGCTCCATGGATCGTATATGCTCAAGATCAAAGGGGGATCCAGAATATTCAAGCGTATATACGCTCGTTTTGAGCGTATATACGCTCGTTTTTGGTTTTTTACGCCTATAAATACCCTCTTACGCCTCATTTCCGAGGGGACAACATACGTTGCTAGGCTTTGCATACTCTCTTGCTCTCTCACTCATACTTTCTCACCACTAAAAACACAAAATACGAGTTCTAATACGTCTTTTTAAATCAAATCAACGAGCGAAATCAAGGTATAACTCTGAGGTTACTGATCCAAAACCTTATTTTCGTTTCTTTCTAACTTGATTAATAACTATTCGAGTCTCAATTCAACTAATAAAATGTGGAAACCCACCTTTTTAATCGCTTCATGTAAATATGTAGGATTATTTATCACTTTCTGGTTGTTTTCATTTTCATTAACTCTATTATCCTTCTCATTTCCTCGTTGTCATTAATGTTGTTTGTCATTACTAACGTCTTCTTTGCATTTTGTATAGCAAGCTTTAACGAGGCGCTTTCTTCATCAATACTAACATGTTTGTTTGATTTRTTTAGCGGATCGATCAAAGGCGCTATCATTATATTTAATATTTTTCTAACGATTTGTTTCTTTGCAGCGACAAGGTAAGGATGATGTATATTTGTATTTGCATATTGTATATATGTTTTGTATTGCATTTCGTTTGCTCTTTAAATAAAGATCGGAAATTATGTGAATCACATTAAAGTCAGATTAATCATGGACAACCGGTTTTTAGGCACCTTTTTAATTTGACTAATATCAAGTGATCACATTTTCTAGGCTAGGTAGTTGTTTGTGCATAATAGAAATCCATTTTTGTAGTAACTTTTAGGACTAGTGCGCTAATAAAGTTTTGAATATGTAAGTTGTGTGCATCCAATAATCGTGTTTAAATGGAATTACAATGAGACCGAGTAGAGGCCGCTACATGCGGGCGGATCGGGTCAAAGATTCGATCTGTACCATGTCCGAACCCACGAACTGGTTACTAGATTAGATCGAGGGGCCATTGTTTTGGCACCAACGTTTYGGGCGTCCGTGATTAACCTTTATAGGCACGGTGGCGATCCCCTTACTCGACAACACTCCCCAACGCACTCACGTGCGGGTTTTGTGGCTCAAGCCCACAACACACACACACACATCGATGTAGGCCCAAGCCCCCCTGCGGGGTTGGCCCACGGTCTACACTTACAATCCCCAAAAGAGGACGACGAGAGATATGATGCTCCCGATAGCACCAAAGCTGCGTAAGAGACCAAACCGGACAAGTTCATTTGTTCCTACAACTAGATCGAGGAACAATGGAACCAACTCCATGTGTATCATCTAAAGAATCTGACATCTTGCAAGCAAATCCAATCCATGAGTCAAGGGTGTTCATAACCCATTTTGACTAAATTCCATACATTTCAAACCAAAACATCGCATAGATGACCTTTGAGACACAATTTCAAGGTCGCTATGAGGTGAAACGTAGCTCACAAAGCATATTACATGACCATTGAGCATATTACATGATCATCGAAACATTGAAAAGTCATTCATACATCATATATTAGATTCTCAAACAAGATTTTTGAATCAAAATATGGTGAGAACATGTATTAGAACTTGAATTAAACTCATTATTGCTTGCACATCATATATTTGATTCTCACATAACAATTTTGATTCAAAATGTGGTGAAGACAAGCTATTGGTTTTGAGTTTGGAGTAAGAGCATGAATTAACTACTTGAATTACAAGCAAATAGGTAATCATGCAAACCAAGCAAAGAAGCAACAACAAATCAAGCAATAACAATGGAGCAAAATCACACAAAAATTCGAGCAAAGTCGAGCCTCATACTCGACATTCCCCTCTTTACCATTCAAAGAACACAAGCTTTTCAATTCTCATCTCCATACAACTTCAAAATCAATTCAACCATGTATATTTAACAATAAAACAAGAAATTCAAGAAAAATTGGACAAGAATTAAAAAAAAACACCCCAAAACTCATGAACCCTAACTTGAATTAGCGCAAGAATTGAAGGAAATGGAGATGAAAATACCTGATTTCATGTAGAAAATTGCAAAGGGACCAAGGAATGTGAGTTTGGGATGAGATTTGAGCAAGCCTAGAAGGACAGATAAGCTCCAAGAAGCCAACACAATTCGCAAATGAAGCAGCAAAGCCACGACAAAACGACAAAAGGGCTGAAATACGGAGCATATACAAGTAAACAAACCGTATATACGGTCTATTCAACCGTATATACGGTCACAACCTCCTTATATATGCTTCTGGCCACCGTATATATGGTTCAGGCTGATGGGATTGCCACATCAGCTCAGCCTGAACTTGATTCTGCATTGATTCGCGCGTCATTTCCGCTATCCAACGACTATTTTTGCTTCGTGGGAATTCAAAACACACTGTTGAAATATTTATGAGATTACGAAACTGCCCTTTTGCCCAACAAAATTACCAAAAACCCTCAAATAAACACGTTCCAAGTCTTACAATCCTACCTTCGTCTATACGACGTCAAGAACAACACACAATTATTTCTTTTCCATGAAGTTTATGCTTATTAAAGGGATATCTCTGGAGGTTTATACTTACCAAAAGAAATTCATACACACTTACACAACATTAGACATTCATCGGCCATCGCTATACTCGATTGTTACTATATGCAACTTTTCTTCCCGAAAAGCCAAGGTCAGTCGTAGGGAAATCATCAACATAATCACTCATATTCTCCGAAGCTTATGCTTGCTGATGAGAAATCTCAGGAGGTTAATGCTTACCGAAAGAGATTCACAAACATCATTGGCGCCCCTAGGCTTATGCTTGSCGAAGGGAGACATCCGGAGGTTTATGCTTACCGACGGAGATTCACAAACATCATTGGCTCCCCTAGGCTTCTGCTTGCCAAAGGGAGACATCCGGAGGTTTATGCTTACCGAAGGAGATTCACAAAAATCATTGGCGCCCCAAGACTTATGCTTGTCAAAGGGAGACATCGGGATGTTTATGCTTACCGAAGGATATTCACACACACACACACACACACACACACACACACACACACACACACACACACACAATCACACACTAATCACATCCCCGAAGTTTATGCTTACTGAAGGGAAACCTTGGGAGGTTTATGCTTGCCGAAGGAGATTCATACATCATTTACATCACTGTTCCTGAAAAGCCAAGGTCAACCGCAGAGAAAGCTTCCAAAGGAACGAGGCGCTTCCAAAGGAATTCATATCTTCATTCACCACATTTCTCCCCGAAAATCCAAGGTCAGCCGTAGGGGAGGCAACTACACCATCATTTACATCATTTTTTCCGAAAAGACAAGGTCAACCGTAGGGAAAACTTCTAAGGAACGAGGCACTTCCTAAGGAATTCATGTCATTAATCACAACATTTACTCTCCTGAAAAGCCAAGGTTAGTCGTAAGGAGAAAGATCGACCAAGGATCCAGGCACTTCTGAGGGAATACAGCCGTATGGGACGCGGTGGTAGGTAAAACTAACTGTTATTTTGCAGGTACCGATAAAAAGGATAACTTGAGATCGCAAAACGTTTTGAGATATCCTCCGTCCCGAATCGAATACTTTGACTTTCGTCTTACAAGAACAAACTTCCCTCTAGAATTAGCCAAAGTGGGGGCTTCTATAGAAACCTAAAAGTGTCTCCCCAAATTGAATAGCCAATGAGGAAAAGTACGACATCTCGAAATAAATTTGATTCCAGAAGTCGCGACAAAAATCCATAAATCACAACCCATTTGCACAAGTTGAGGTAAAGTTGAATTTGAATACATATTCCAAGAGCTCAATAATAGGAGGAAAATATTTATCTTAATTATTTTCTATATTTAGGGCATTTTTCTTAGTAAAATTTTTTTTAGAACTATTACTATAGTTCTTTTCTAAGATTTTTCATTTTCAACTTATTCCTCTCATTTTACTGATTTCGTCAATATTTTTAAATAATTTTTCTAATCTTTCTATGATTTTTACAAGTTTGCGAAATAATTTTCGAAAATAAATAAATTCAGAAATTCGTAGATAAATTTAGAAAATTCGGGAATTATCGGAAAATAGTTAAATTAATCTTGTCCACCAAGTTTATCCAAAACTGGATTAAGGTTAATTCAGATAGCGTTTAGATGCAAAAACACGAATATTAATTCCTGAACGAAAAGATAGATAAAATAAAAATTAAGCACAGATCGCTGACGTGGCTTGCCACGTCAGCGACAATCGCATATACAGTCCAAGTGACCATATATACGGTTGTGATGACCTTATATATGGTCCTTAGACCGTATATACGRTTATCCTCTGTATACTTGATTTCGTATTTTGCCTATCTTTTCCCATTGCATACACTTATAAATACATGCTCTCGGTGCTTAATCGAAAATGAACGAATTTTCTTGTGGTCAAAGAGATTCAAAACTCTCAAAAATCTCTCTCTCTCTCTCATACAAATCACTCAAAAAAATACCAATCACTCACAAAATACAAGGTTCTCAAATCTGTCGCTACTTTCGGAGTCGTTTTCTTTGCGAATGTAGGTACAAATTTTGAGGCTATTCAATCAAACTTTCTCTTTTTTCTTTTTATTATTAATTTTGTTTAATATACTACTTTTTATTTTGAATTTCAATCATGTAAAATTCTTTAGTTTTCAATCGTTTTCGCTTTATGGCAATTTTTTTAATCATAATTGTCAATGCTAACAATCTCTTTTGGTGTGATAAGCGATTTAATTAATTGGAAGCAAAGCTTTGATACACTAACCTTTTTTTTCTTTTGTGTTGATAGCGATATAAGGTAAGTTTGATTCGTATATTTGAGTTTTCTATTATTGCATACTAATCATCATTGCATGTATACTTTGGTCATTGTTTATGCGTGAGACGCTTTTGATTGCTTAAACAAGACCGGAAATTGCATGAATCACATTAAATTCAGATTAATTRGGGACGAATGGATTTTAATCACCTTATTAATTTGATTAATTTGAAGTGGTCACAACAAGTAGGCTACGTAGTGATATTTTCATGATAGAAACTCACTATTTGAATAGATTTCTAAGGCTAGAGCACTTCCTAAGAGAACTTACAATGAAGAGGAAACAAAATTTCCTCACTACTCTCTCTAACTTTTTCTCTCTTCCCACCCAATTTTTCTTCAACTTAACTTTTTCCTCCACAACAACCATAAAAAAATTTCCTCACTACTCTCTCTCCTACTTTTTCTTATACCCCACCATATTTACACATCATCATTTATTTTTATCCCACTCTTATTTACATATTAAACATAGTTAAGTTAGTAATATTTTGTAATTAATTAATCACGATTACTTGATTAGATTAAAAATTAGTTTGACAAAAAAGTAAAATATTTTAGGGTCTACGTTACACTTAATTATGATCGAATAATTGGAAATTACACAAATACGACTAAAATTTTAAAATTCACATAACACCCTGAAAAAGATTAATACGAAAATTGACACTTCACTGAGCGTGGTCACGGAAGTTTTGCCAAATGTGTTCAATCAAATCACGTTTAAGTGCTAAATGTTTTTCTCTGTCACGAATTTGAACCCTTCGATTGACGTAGGCCTCGAAGTCGATGTTGCCCGGTCGTCCGACATTGAATTCAAATGGCTCGTCATTGTTTACCGAACCACTAGTGCTAGCTYCAAAGTGTTGTGGTCGATCTTCCTCGTAGTACTGACGTAAAACATCTGCTATGATGTAGTTGTGACGTTAATCCTCCACAATCATGTTGTGAAGAATTATACAAGCTTTCATGACGTCACACAAGATGTCCTCGTCGTATGCAAGTGACGGTTGTCGTACTATTGCAAAGCGAGCTTGGAGAACTCCAAAAGCCCTTTCAACATCATTACGAGCAGCAGCTTGTTTATCTGCAAACAACCTATCCTTCATTACCTGAGGATGTGTTATACCTTGTATAAATGTAGGCCATTTCGGATAGATTCCATCTGCTAAATAGTATCCGTAGTGGTAAGTGTGGTTGTTGACAACAAAAGTCGTAGGCGGTGGAACACCTTGTAGCACCTCATCGAACACAGGAGATCTGTAAAGGACATTAAGATCGTTTAAGGAGCCAGGCATTCCAAAGAAAGCATGCCAGATCCATAAATCTTGATCAGCAACCGCCTCTAGAATGAGTGTTGTAGCCCGAGATCGACCAGCATATTTTGCTTTCCACGCCGCTGGACAGTTCTTCCACTCCCAATGCATGCAATCTATGCTGCCGATCATGCCCGGAAAACCTCAACGTTCGTTTTGGTATAGGATTCATTGTAAATCTTCAACAGTAGGCCTTCTCAAGTATTCATCTCCAAAGTTTGAAATGATCCCTTGACAAAAGTGATTTAATGCGAGCTTTGCAGTGGTTTACCCCATTCGTAGGTACTCATCCACCGCATCTGCGGCAACACCATACGCCAACATCCTCATCGCAGCGGTGCACTTCTGCAACAGTGACAAASTGAGCCTCCCAGAACCATCGCGACGTTGTTGAAACCATTCATCTCCTTCGACTACTTTGTCCATAACTCGACATAACAATGGTCATTGCATTCGAAATCTGCGACGAAATTGTTGTTCGTTATAAACACAATTCTCCGAAAAGTAATCATTGAACAACTGCTCATGGCYGTGCTCTCTCTATTTCTTTCAACTCTTCTCCGTGGGCCATTTACATTTTGGTTATCTGTTTGTACTTGTATTGGTAACTTGGTGAATAGATATTGTTGTACTAGTTCTTCAAATTCATTGTTTAAATATGAACCTGAGGAACTAGAACTTGATGAGGAGCTAATGGGAAAGGTATACATTTTTAGGGTTTTGGTAAGAACGTTTAAATGTTGTTTGGGTAGTAGTGTGTGTATGCTTAGTAAGATATGTGCCTATTTATTAGAAAATGTAAGGTGAACAACACGAACAAAGTATTTTAGAATGTTGTTGATGGATTTCAAAATAATGTAGCTATGTYAGAAAATATTTGAATCTTTTCAGAATAAGTCACCCTTTATCAGAAAATTATTCATGCATTGGGAGTTCTTTTGTAGGTTTGTAAGAAGGTGATGATGTACTTGAATAAAATAATTGATGATGTTTCAGAAAATTTTAGCTTTTATAGATACTTTTTTCAAAAACCAATTATTGATTTTGGTTTTCAGATTATCTTTGCTTTGTCAGAAAATTTAAGCTTTTGCAGGAAATAATTGATGTTTTCCCATAAAGTCATTTTTGCTTTTTCAGTAAATTGAAATTTGATGTTTTCCCACAAAACAACAAACAAACTTAAAGCGGAACGGAAACTAAATTCACAAGTACATTAAATTAAAACATCTTCTGGAAATTAAACCACCCCATGAAAGAACAAGTCTTATTGTTGGTTGCCATTTGCCATAAACTGGACAATTTAACCACTCTTTTGCCCATACACTTCTTTCCATAGTTGATCCTTGTACGCCTCTTCAGCTGGTGTTAGAGGAGTTCCCTTTGACATCAGAGCTTGCAGCAGCTGCACTTTGATCTTCTTTTGTTCCATATCCATCCGGTCGCGCTCTAGCCTTTCTTGCCGCTCGTACTCTAGCCTCTCCATTTCAACTTGTTTTTGCTTTCTCATTTCCTTCTGAAGTTGGAGTTCATACCTCTTCTCTTTCAGACTGTGTTCAAATTTTGCGTTGCTCAATGTTTAGCTTCATCTGCTCACCAATGTACCCATCCTCGTCAAGCGTTGTTGTTCCCTTGTTACGCCTAGCCTTCGCCTTCTTAACCCCCTCAGGGCGAGGTATTCCTCCTGACGAGTAGCCACCCGCAGTAACTTCACCTTCARCACCACCCTCAGTCCTAGACCTCTTCCCATTACCACTACTTCCATCCTCATCAACAGCCAAAGCGACTCTCTCCTCTTTCGATAATGCCCATCTCAATTTGTCCCCATACTTTTTGTCATTCTTAACCAATTCTCAAGCATGATGAAAAGTAAAGTTATGTGGCTTTGGCTTAGAAGTCATGGAGAATAAGCGCATTGGCCTTTGTAGACGATCAACTTCATTTCCACCGCTTGAATCTACTCTTCTAGCCTCGTCCCAAGCAGCTCCCCATTGCAGTAGATCAGTTGCCATCCTTCTCCAATGGCATTTCAAGCTCTTCAGTTCTCTTGGAGGAAGGACATAGGGCTTCTCCTTCTGCGCGACATTCCAAGCACGAGACACCTTCCTCCAAAGATCGCTCGCCTTTGGTTTGTCCCCACCATAGCATCTTCACTATGTTGCATGTACAGCGCAAGGAGGGTTGTATCCTGTGTGTCAGACCAACTACGGGTAGCCCTTGCAAGGGTTCGGTCTTCTGTAACCGGGGTTGCATTCAATGGCGGCGGGTATTGCGGTGTCTCCGGAACTGTTTCCTCATCATCCTCCTCATGATGGGAGTTACTCCCTTGAAACACACGAGGAGTTTTGTTGAGAGTCTAAATTGGGTGAAGGATTTTGGGACAAGGTAATCCCTCTTCGTTGAAGAGCAGCTTGAAATTCAAGGTGGGTGAAAAGAGCATCATTGAATTCGCTCAAACTAAAGGTGTAGTTGGGAAGGTTAGGATCCATTTCTGCAACATGATACAAAAAAATTAATTATACAAATTAATAAACTTTTCAAATTCAAAACGATAATGGTTTAACACACTATTAAAATTTATGGTTGGACATTTCAAGAAAATTTCAATATATCATAGTTTAAGTAGACTATTTGTTAATAACAAGAAACGAATTTATATTACACATCAATTTACACAACAATTACTAGGGAAACACTAAACAATAACTAAAAAAATTATATTGCTGTACAACAACAACAACATATACCTTCATCAACATAAATAAAATTTTCAATTTTATGCTATAAAATTTCWAAAATTTCAACTAGGATCAAAATAMAAAAAATATATGTTAACCATTAACAACAAAATAACAACAACCAACAATTTCAACAACTTAAACAAMCATGAACTATACTATCAATAACAATAAATTAGTAATTACAAACAATTATATAATTTTAGAAAAAAAATATTTAAGTTAAGTGGTTTACCTTGAAATTGAAGGATTTAGTTGTAGGAAAATAAGTGAAAAATATGAACAATTAATTTTTGTGATTTTTCAAAGTGTGTCAAAATATAGCAAAATGGATGTCTATTTATAGAGGAGGAAAAAATATGACCGTTGGTAAATTTTTTTTATTTTTTTATTGGCGAAAATGCAGTTTTAAAAATGTAACCGTTGAGATTAATCAGAAAAATTCTAATTGGCTCCTCCCCTATCCCTTTTACGCATGGCATCCCATGACTGGCTGGCCTGACGCGCCATCTAGTGTGCTTCATATAATTTTTTTTGCTTTTCACACATCCAAAACGATGCGTTTTGGGAGTGGGTCAGTTCAGTCCCACCCCAAAACTCGTCGTTTTGGTGCATGGAAAAGCAAAAAAAATTTATTTTAAGACCCTAGCTTGTGGGGCCCACAATCCACAGTGTAAACTTTCTCTCCCTCGCAAGCTCAACAGTTTGTGAAGTCCTCTTATTTGAGGAATTGCTCCTCATTATTGTAGAACCAATTTTTTTATTATTTCCTCAACTTTTACAATTTAAGGAAAAAAATCCTCTTCATTGTAAATGGTCTAAGGATAAAATTGCTAAGTTGTTGTGTATTCAATGAATTTGATCGAATGAAATTACAATGAGACCGAGTAGAGGCCGCTACATGCGAGCGGATTGGGTCAATGATTCTTTCCATACCATGTCCCCGAACCCACGACTTGGTTACTAGATCAGATAGTGGGGCCATTAAATTTGCATCAATGTTTCGGGCGTCCGTGATTAACCTGTATAGRCACGCTGCCAATTCCCCACTCGACAACACTACCCCAACGCACTCACATGCGGGATCTGTGGCTCAAGCCCACGAATGAAATTGACATAGGACAAGGCCCGATAAGGGCACACGCCTACACTTCTCCTTTTGTCGGGTTCATTTTTGGGTTATATAAATCTCTCTTTTTAGTCAGTTTTGATATATAGAAAAATTCCTCAAACACTTTTCTCCTTCCTCCTTCTCTGATCTAAGCAAGTATTCGATTTCCAACTCTCCTTCTCGAGTGCACGAATGGAGAGTGTTGTGTTAATCTTGAGGGGCAACCGCCGCAAGCTGATTGCACCTAGTCAAGGCAAAATTTTGCTTCTAAGATAGTGTCTTCATACCATGGCAAAATGATCCCTTTTCTTCCCAAAGTTCGCTTCTTAATCTGATCATATAGCCTCATTTCTTACATGTATAGCTTCTAGGTTTGTCACAAAGATTTTTTTTCTTGGTTACAATTATCTTATATGTAATTTGCAGGATTTGATCACTGGGGATTTGAATTTTGTTTTTATGCTTTTACAGGTTGTTGTATCATTGTTGTCAGGTGCAACGAATTACAAATAGTAAACTTTTTTGGAATTTTATGTCCAAGTGTAATATCTCTACTTTCACAAATAAAAAAGGAGGACAAAGCCATGGAACATCGGATGAAATGTTCTCAATATATATGTGATGTATTAATAAGTGCCAAAAATTGTCACATTTAGGCACTTATTTCTTCTTTATTTTGGCCTATATGTGTGTTTTCGATATCATCTCACTAGCCTTTCACTTCGGTTAGTTTTGCATAGCTTTGTTAGTTTTTAGTGGTTTTTATAGGTTTTTCTCTAGTTTTCTCTCCTTTTCCACTTTTGTTCACTCAATTGCATGCTTTGTGAGTGATTGCAGGTTGCCTAGATGTGCACGTGCTAGTTTTAGGCCTTCCTACTTGTTGGCTTGGTTGTCGTTGCTTAAGTTGAGCCTTAACGCACTTGAACATTTGCTCTAACACCTTCTTCGAGCCATATCTTTATGAAAACTTTGAATTTGCAGGTGAGGCTTTTTGTATTGTAAAGTAGACTTCGAGAGCTTTCCAATGGTATATTACAAGCTGCACTCCGATCACTGAGCAAGAAGTTATGGCCGTTCAAAGTTGAGTAGTTCAGCTTGAGTGTGGCCCGCGCATCGAGGTTGGCCCGTGCATGCATGGCACGCGCCTGCAGGGTACTCCAAGAATTCCAGTAGGCTTTCTGAGCGGGCGCGCATCCCTAGGTCCGGCCCTCGCATCGGCCCGCGCGTGTTGGCACACGCCTGCATGACCCCTCCTTTTTCCAGAAGCGTTTTCGAGCGGTCACGCATCCCTAGGACTGCGCACTGGCYCGCGCATCGACCCGCGCCTACGTGGCACTCTCTGTTTCATTGACTTTGACTAATGTTGACTTGACTAGAGGTGTTTTTGGCACGTGTTGTAATTTGTAATGGCATACTTGTAATTATGAGGAGTTTGTATTTGAGCTTTGTATATATAGATTTAGGAGAGACAAACAAAGAAGTAATTAGAGTTTTTAGAATAGAATTTCAAATTCCTTTTTGCTTTCAACTTCATCTTCTTCATTCTTCCATTAGAGAGGAGAGAGAGTGCTCCAAATTCTTGATATTTTTGCCCTATAATTCTCATTGCTCAATCAATTTTAGCAATCTTTATATGCATTCCATCTAGAATTTTGAGGTAATACCATTTCTAGCTTTTATCTTTAGTTTTAATGTTGTTTACTCCTTGTTTTTGCTAATCTTTGTTTTTCCAAGTTTTGTGGGTTTTGTTGTAGCTTTAGTTTTTTAGTTCCTTTGTTGATAACTAGCTTCTACTATTGTTTGTGATGATTTTCGTAGTTGTTCTGCTCAATTTGGCTTAGTATTGTGTTGTTTCTTGAATACCCATTTTTGTTGTTGCAGTTACCAGTTTTAATGGCTTTTTCCTTGTATTTTTCCTTTGCTTTTTATGATTTCTTGCTTTTAAACATGGTTTGTGAGTAGTTTAACAACTTAGGAGTGCTAGGAGTCCCATCTATAACTTATTCAATGCCAAGATGATATTAAACATTCTTTCAAACCACCATTATTGCCATAAATTGCGATTTCTCAAACCTTACTTGCTTTGGATTTGGCCACCCAAGGTCTTTGGGGAGAGAGGTGCCTTAATCAATCTTTTGCAAGGGAATGTGAGGATTGATTTAAGTATTGGTTTAATTCATGTTTGTTCAATTCTAGTGAGGATTTGAGGGGACTTGGGTTAAAACTTGAATTGGAAGAGTTGGATGACTTGGGAAATGATTCCAACCACATTTCCATACTAAGATTTCAATTACCCCTTTGTAGGACTTGAGTAGATACTTTTATTGGCATAATTCCCAACTATAGACGGACACAACTAGCAACTCCTAGGTGTTTTAGCATTAATTGATTTCAAAGACTTGTTCCTAGTTCAATAATTAGCTTAGCTTTCAAAAATTTCTCAATTCAAGTTTGTTTTTGCTCCCCAATTTAGATAGTTTGAACTTGAACACTTCTTGATTCCTTCCTTGTAGTTCGACCCATTACTTACTTCTATACTAAGTATAGCTAGTAGTTTTCGTTTTTACAAATATTATTTGATAGGCCTTGATTAGGAATTTTTTTCAACGACCCTAGTTGAGTGCCTCGTCATGTATTCAAGAAAATTGCAACCAAAGGACAAGTTTTCATTACACCATACAATTTAGGCAATTTTTTTATTGTATTATGCTGCCAACTATATTTTTATTTCCCTCTTGTTTTTGCTGACTAGAATAATATATTTTAAATGAATTAGAAATCACTAGATACTATGCGTTATTATTGACCCACATCAGAATAGTTTACTTTATGGATCCTTTGCACAACGAACATATCAACAATGACTATGGACTTTATTCATAATTACGTAATGTAGTTGAGATGTAAGTAACTATTTTGTGTGTTGCTTAATTTTATGAGATTTTATTTATAGTTTTTGATGATTTTCTTTACCTATTGTATTAAAGGACAATTTTTTATTTCAAAGTGAAAAAGAAATGCAAAGAAAGATCAAACTGAACACTAAATGGTTGCAAATAAAGGTAAATAATAACTAGCTAGATATGTTTTCTTTCTTTCATGGTTAGTTTGTGATAGAGCTGTAATATAATTATTTTTGTGGATTCTTATATAGTTTCCTCGTCAACAAAACGACATTGATTGTGGTTACTATGTGATGAGATTTATGAAAGATATCCTCGAACATAAAAAGACTCAAATCCCTGAAGGCAAATTGAATGCCAAATTACTTCGTATGATAACTCCAATACATATCCACATATACTTGTTTTACTAATGAAGGTTTGTTTTCAATGCAGTACTTTTTTCATTGCAATGTCCCGAGCTATGATCAAGGACAGATTGATGAAGTTAGAATTCAATTGGCGCGCCAAAATTTTATACAATGTGTGGCTATTTATGCCATCCATATCTTTAGTTTTAGGGTATGCATATTTTAATAAAATATTTAGAGATGTATATGAATAGTCATTCTCTTTTGTTGAACAGTACTTTTCATTATTGATTGTACAAATGTTAATTTTTTTTATTATAAATGAAATAATTTTCTAAATATATAATTAGTTGATGTGTCCGGTTTGTAAGAGTTTATTAGGCTCCATTTAGTTATTTTCGTTACTAGTAGATCGTTATCTTGCGCATTTTGTTACTTTTAAGTTTTAACGAAAGTTTAACTTGAAATGTAAGTTTGTAATGCAATTTATGATTTTTATGCTTGTATTAGGAATTAGATTATTTTTATTTACAGTTTGGTTTGGTTTTTCGAGGCTTCCAGCGATGTTCTCAAGGTTTTGGTGAAAATAGCAAAGGATTTGGAGCAAGTTTGAAGCAAGTTTGAAGTGAAAACAGAAACCCTTGGGTCACACATTTCAAGCAGAGCCAAACCCTTAGGTCAAGCATGAGAATGCTTGTGTCAAGGGTTTTGGTCAGATTTTTGCCCTTCAGAAATGCGTGAGTCACGCATATCAAAAGCGTGGGTCACGCATATCTGAGCCGACTTGCTCTGTTTTTTGATGACTTTGGGGAGCTGCTTGGATCCACTTGCTGCCTTAATTAGCGGTGCTTTTGCTTCTTACTATAAGTATATTAGGTCATACTTTTGGATGGTAAGGAGCACTTGTTATCAATTAATCTTAATTTCAATTTTTCTTAGAAATTGTAGATCTCAAAAACTCTTCTCTTGTACTCATATTATTATTATTATTATTATTATTATTATTATTATTATTATTATTATTATTATTATTATTATTATTATTATTATTATTATTATTATTATTATTATTATTATTATTATTATTATTATTATTATTATTATTATTATTATTATTATTATTATTATTATTATCATCATCATCATCATCATCATTATTATTGTTATTATTATTATGAAATCAATGAAGATGATTGTTCTATCTCTGGTTATGGAAGCTTAAATTAGTTCTTGGGTTTTGTTGATCTTTGCTCCAAAAGCTCTATGTAAATAATCTTTATAATTTCCATTTCACTACTTTAATCATAAATCTTGCAATCTTTGTTGATTAGTTTGTTCAAACAATTACTAAGGGTTTTGCGCTTTGCTTAACTTGATCAGTTTAGCAGCCTTCAAGGAATAATTTCCTTTGTCAATAGTTGATTGGTTGAGTTCGAATTATTGAAGTGAATAAAGGTTATGATTCGTATGAGTGAGTAGGAACAAGTTCAACTTTTGCCCAAGTTTCGTCAATCGTTTTGATCACAATTGTCTATTTTAGTTTTAGTGTTAAGTGCGGAAAAGRATTTTCATTTGTGAACTTCGTCACCAACAATCACGMCCCCCCCCCCCCAATTTGTTACCTGTGATTCGGTAATTATTAATACGAGCAATCGAATTAATAATTAAYAAATCAAACCACAAATTTCTTTAAACGAGACAATTTCCCTATGGATTCGACCCCTGCTTGTCATTGTATTCATTTGTAATCGAGTAGGTGTAATTTATCTTTGTTGGGACTTTTTATTTAGCGACTAAAAAGGCCTACCATTAGTGTATTTAAAATATCTAATTTCAATGAAAGCAGGTTTATATATTAATGAATTTTAAATTTATTTGTTAAATAATTAAAATTAAACTATAGACCTTTCACATAAAGCACTGTAAAAAAGATTCAAAAATTCCAGCAAAAATTGCCATCAAATTTCAAATAGACACCTTTTATGTCATTAAACTACAACGCTTMTGAGAGAGTGTTGTGAGTAGGGATGGAAAYATTCAATGGATCACCAGACCATTTGCTCCATCCGTTTTATTAAGCCAGTCAAAAACCCGATATGTACGGATGAAAACCAAGTAATAGATAAACGGGTGACGTATGCGAATCGAATTCGGGTGACATTTTCCCATCCACCACCCTGTCCRTTAAACCAATCCATCACCTATTTCAAATTAAAAAACACATACATTATTTTTTTCCCGTTTCTATGCTACATAAGTTCAGTTCAGTTTAGCTCTATTCAATTCAACTTAATATTTTAGTTTAACTTAAATTTAATTAATTCGTTAATGCTAATGATGATGATGATATCGATAATAATAATAATAATAATAATAATAATAATAATAATAATAATAATAATAATAATAATAATAATAATCGTGGAGATCGACCTTATGAGTAGCCCTAGTGAGATCATTGCCCCCACACTCATGAAGAAATTGGCAGACATATATTTCACGAAGGTCACTTCTGCTGCGGAATCCACCTTCTCCTTATCTTCACGTCAGATTGCCCTATGGGAATCACAGCAGGGAGATCGCTCTTTAGATTGGTTACGGCCGGTCCCAATATCGGGTTTAGGCCAGACCATGAACGGTAAGACTTATCGTTCGATTCTTTGCTATCGATTGGGTGTTCCGTTGTTCTCTGTTTCGACACCGTGTCCTGCTTGTTCTCGGGTTTTCGTTGGTGATATTTATGGGGATCATGTTGTGTCYTGTGTTGGGATCCCTGGTCTCAAACATCGTCATAATGTTGTCCGCGATACACTTCTTGACGTTTGTTTCCACTCTAAGATTTTCGCTCGCAAGGAGATAAATGTTAGGTTGACTAGCGAAGGCGACGGGGCTCTTCGACCTGCGGATGTCTTACTCTATTCTTGGGACGGCGGCTTGGATGTGTGTGTTGACCTGACGGGGTCATCTCCTTGATGTAATCTGGGTTATCTGATTTCGTTCCTGGTCGGGTGATGACGGCAGTAGCACAACGAAAGCGGGAGAAGTATTTGGAGCGGTGTAGAGCTATTGGCTAAGGCTTCCTTCCTTTTTCCTTCTCTTCCATGGGAGAATTGGATAAGGGAGTTGTTACGCTTCTGAAGCGGATCCAGACGTTTTCCAGGGCTTAGGACATTGGGGCACATGCAGTTGCTCACATTTTCACTAGGATGGGATTCGCTATAGCTAGAGTAGTGGGGGCCCAGATTGTATCTCGGCTCCCTTCCAACTTCTTGTAGATCACTTGATCTTTTTGTTAGTTGTAACGATTGCCACGTTGTATAATAATAATAATAATAATAATAATAATAATAATAATAATAATAATAATAATAATAATAATAATAATAATAATAATAATAATAATAATAATAATAATAATAATAATAATAATAATAATAATAATACTTCCTATATTTCTTTTTATTCACACCTTTTGATTAGGCACTCATTTTAAGGAAGAGATTTAAGTGTGTAAACGAGCAAATTAGGTAACATAAGTTTAAGACTATTAATGTATCATCTCATTCTTATTTGTGTTAAATAGTAAATCTTAAGTTAAATATTAATCCCATGATCAATATTAACTCTAATTAAGTTAAATGGTTAAATATTAAGCCCAAAACATAATCATTAGTTAAATATTAATCCTAAGTTAAATGGTTAAATATTAGTCTAAAAAAAATCAATATTTAAATATTAAACCCAAGATTAATATTAATCCTAAGTTAAGTGCTTAAATATTAGGCCCGAAACATAATCAATAGTTAAATATTGATCCCAAGATTAGTACTAATCCTAAGTTAAGTGGTTAAATATTATGCCCAAAACATAATCAATAGTTAAATATTAATCCCAAGATTAATATTATTCCTAAGTTAAGTGGTTATATTAGACCCAAAACATAATCAATAGCTAAATATTAATCCCAAGTTAAATATCAATAATCCTAAGTTAAATATGGGGTATGGAGTACTAGTTAAATATAATCCCAAGTTATTTCATTATTCAATAGTTAAATATTAATTCCAACATAATTAATTAATAGTTAAAAATACTAATCCTAACTTAAATATTTCAGTTCAGTTCAATTTAGTTCAGCTTCAGTCCAGTCCAAAGAAATTGAGCCTTATGTTAGAATGATTTTTATTTCTTAATTCGTATTTGATTGAAGGCATAGGTTATTGAATAACTTATATTAAAATTTAATTATTTAATTCATATATTTTTTTAACTAAAAAAATGTTGTTTTATGTATTTTCACTCGTTAATCATCCAAACATCCGTCCATCRATTTCACTCGTGAAAAACGGATAGATGGATTTGGGTGGTGTAACCGGGTTACAGATGGATCAGGTGGAGCAGATGGATGCGGGTGACGCTCCACCCGCCCTAAATCCGATTCATTTTCATCCCTAGTTGTGAATAAATATGCAAAACTACAACACTTTCTAAGGCACTATAGTTTTTTCAACAACGCCCCTATTCTACAGAGCTTTTACACGTTGTAGTTCCTTATAAAAAAAAACATTGTAAGTAGAATTTTTTTGCATAGTGGGAACTGGTCGTATGTGGAAAAATGCATGTGGTGAGTGAGGCTCACACTTTATTTTCTCCCCCAAAATAGTCGGATGCTTGGGCACCAGTGGACATGTAGAACTCAACCTTGCCACAATGACGAAATTAGGTTGGAAAATCTATCATAGTAGCCCCAACCTTGCCCAATCTTGTATTGTGTCAAAATATGTTAGGTATAACTATATTGTTAGGTTTAAAAAAGGGTCTCATGTCTGGAATCATATAGGAAAAGTTTGGACATTGTTTAGAAATAATTATCACTTTATTCATTCATTCGATGTAATAAAATAGTTGCAATAAATGGATCATTATTTCTGAGGATTAAAAAAAGGGAAAATTGGTTTTAACACTCTAAACTATCGCTTGGGTGCACCCAAAACCCTGAACTTCCTGTAGTTGCTAAAACACCACAAACTAATGTATTGATCTGAGTTCGATGTGTACTTTTTTTTCAACTTTCCGACCATTACTTCACTGGAAAAAGATGATGCTTAAAAAAAATTAATTAAAAGTCATATGGCTTTTTTGGTAACTTAGTTTTTTGGAAAGAATTCCCCTTTTTTTTTGTGAAGTCTTGGCACGCGTTGCACCGCACACATTAGTTTGTGGTGTTATATCAACTAAGCGAAGTTTAGGGTGCTTAGCGCATTTAAGTAATAGTTTAGAGTTTTGAGACCAATGTTGCCTAAAAAAATAGTTTGACGAAATTATTAATTATTGTCTTATGTAGGAAGAGTTAAGGTAGTTTTGCATCTAAATTGGTAAGTATGATATCGATGTTAATCTTTGTTTTTAGCACCCACACCAATGAAATTTTTTCCTTCATCCCTCTCTCCCTCTAGCACTTTCTCACTCATCATCCTTCATCCTAAAATAATTTCATTCATCTTAATCACACCAATAATACAAAAAAACTCTTCATCCTTCTCTCTCCTACTCTTTGACTCTACCCCACAACACTCTCTCATATCCAACTCATCATTTCGTTTTTATTTTTTTTTACTAAATCTAAATTCCGGTACAAATTAATTGAGATTAGCGTTTAATTGATTTTGTTTTACTACTTATTACGAATTAATTTTAAATTTCCGAAGTCTTAAATAAAATGGGATTTATCAATTAAATCCTGTCAAGTTAAATTTTCATGTGAACTAAAACTTAGGAAATTAATTTATTCAAATTAATATAAATTTTTTGATTGATTATTTATATCGTAACTATTTAAATTTTCGAGTTAATTAACTAAATCGCAAGAAATTATTAATTCAAATTAATACATATTTTCGGATTAATTGATTAATTCGATTACACAAATTAAATTTATTAAATTTTTTCGGTTGGTAAGTGTAAACCGTATTAATAAATTAACTATTGTTTTGGCTCAGGCGATGCCTCGGGTTATCACCTAGGACAAAAAATATAAACAGTGGTATGTTATATATGGAATTGCTCATCTTGTAAATTTTGGTAGGTAAACTTAAAAACAATAGATTAAAATATTTAGCATGAAAATAGTACTCGTAGTTTTAACTAAAAATATTTCAAAAAGATATATGAACATGAGACTTAATTATAATTTATTCAATATGATAACTAATGAAATTGTTGTGGATTAGTGGTTAAAACTTAACCTTTCATCTTAAAGGTCATAGGTTCAAATTCTTGTGTTTGCAGAGTTTTGAATCTTTTTATTTGAATATACACATGGACATATACATGGCATACTAGAAAGAGTCCATGTGGCTCGTCTATATTGTGCTAGAGTCCACGTGGCGCATCTACGTTATGCGACACTCCTTTTAATGTATATTTATAGATAGAAAGATAGATGAGTCGTTATTTGTACATATTTTAGGTATATTTTGCTTATTTTCTTGTCTTTTGAAGCATTATAGTGTTGTTTTGCATGTTTTTAACTTATTTTGGTCACACTAGTGCTTCACGGGTATTTTGTTTATTTTTGTATATTTTAGGCTATTTTGGAGCACTTTTGGAAGCATTTCATGCTTAGGTCTGGATTCAAACGTCCATATCTTTTTATCTAGTGATCGGCCTGAGGTAATTCCAATTGGAGGTGAAAATACGTCTCAAGATCTTCGAAACGAGTGGTCACAAGTCAATTTCCAATAAGAGACGAGAAAGTTATGCCACTTTGAAATCGGGCAGGCAAGCTGCCARCCCGAACCCGCGCCCGCGCCCGAACTAATTGCCCGATTCTGCCTTATTTTGGGCAGCAAAACAGAGGGCATTCACTCTTTCATTCTCAAGTTTAGTTAAATTAGTCTTTCTCTCACTTAGGGTATAGTTAGAACTTCAATCTACTCTCAAATTTCTTGTAATTTCTAGTTTAATTCTCAAGTTTTTAGCTTTGCAAAGTGATTTCCACCATTGTTGTTCATCATTGAAGCTTCAAGTAACTTTCTCTCTCCTCTAATTTCCTTGTTCTTCCATTGTAATGAATTGTGGGTACTTGTTATGTTATTGTTAGTTGATTATTAGCTTTAAATTGTTGATTAATGTTGATTTTAGCTTTGAATTTACATATTATTTTATYGAATTAGCCATGGATTGTGAGTAGTTAATTTTTAGGGTTTGGCAAAACCCTCAATTTGTCATGAATTGCTAATTGTTTGTGGGGTTTTGATTCTTTTTGGTGATAATTAGTCTTGTTTAAGGGATTTTCATGCTAGTTCTTGTGTTTGATCACGCACCACAAGTCCTTATTTATTAGTCTCCTTAATGAAGGATCGAAAGATGAAGTTGGGTTAGGCTCCTTTAAGCTTGCTTGACTAAAAGGCCATGAGAATAAGAATTTCTAGTCAAGGGAACATTGTTGTCACCGTGATTTTGGTTTTCATGCTTGGTTTGTGAATTGTAACCACGAAAATAGGTTGTAATACATGAATTAGGCAATCYTTCTAGCTCGAGAGAGTAGTTAGGTGTCTTAGGTGACGTTCCATAGTTTAACCTCAACATTGAGTCAATTCCCCCTTGTTTCTTGCAATTCATTAATGAATTTGAGTTGTGTAGCCATTGCCCTAGATCCCTCTATATCAAAGTTCCTCGTTTAATCTCAAGTCTAGTTGTAATTCCTAGTTTAGCGACAAACAAATCTCCAAGCACTAGTTGACTTAGCTTATTTAAACAATGACTTTCAGTGGTTGATTCAACGMCTCTCATGGGTTTTCGACCCTTTCTTGCCCTTGCTACGTACTAGTTAGTGAGTCCGAGTTAGGTTTTATTATTTGATAGATTGGCGATGCTCTATCAATAGTTTTTAGATTCTAAATGAATCACTCGAATAACTAAATTAACATACTAAACGTGAATACAATGAAATTTAAAAGCCTTGAATAGGAAAACCCTTTCAAATGAAAGGTAAAAACCTATAGGCAAAATATATTTAAAAAGAAATTTACGACTACATTTACGACTAATTAATTCGGATTATCACGTCTTCTATTGACGTTCCAAATGTGTCCAATCAAATCATCTTGCAATTGATAATGAGTTTACTTATCACGTAACTCATTTCTCCTAACTAGATATTGGTCCATGTTAAACGGACGTTGTACTTGGTAAGTGAAACTTCCTTCATCCTCGTCAATTGGTGCACTAGGACCACCATTAGTATTGTTTGCCTCCGCCTTTGCCTTGGACGTTGCTCAGGTCGTTCTTCAACAAATTCAGTGGGATAAGCATAACCYCGATACGTGTCCCTTTCATCCTCTACAATCATATTATGCATGATGCTACAAGCCATCATTATGTTACAGAGTATCTCCTCATCCCAAGCAAGAGATGGTTTTCTAATGATTGCAAACGTAGCTTAGAGGACTCCAAAGGTACGTTCCACATCTTTTCTTAATGCGTCTTAACGTTCGGAAAATAGTCGATGTTTCTCAGTTTGTGGATGCTTGATTCCTTGAAAAAAACATAACCCAATCTAGATAGATGTCGTCAGTGAGGTAGTAGCACATCTTATAGCGGCATCCGTTGACAGCAAAATTAGTCGACAATGCACGACCATTTATCATGTCTTCGAAAATTGGGCTTCGATAGAGAACATTCAAGTCGTTGCAGGACTCTTATATACCAAAACATGTATGGCATTTCCAAATATCTTGAGAGGCTACCGCTTCAAGGATAAGGGTTGCGGTCCCGCTTTGTCCTTGGTATTTAGCTTTCCACGAAGCCGGACAATTTCTCCATCCCAATGCATGCATTTCACGAGCTCCCCCTTGAGCCATTGGACTAAACAAGGGGAGAGGCGCATGCAAATAATATTTGTAATTCCTAAACTATTCACTACACAAGTGTAGTGGCAAGTAAATGGTCGAACCACAAGGAAGTTTGTACTCTTGAGACTTAAGCCTTRATTTGGGGTGAAAACAAGGGTTTGAAATAGGATTTTAAACTAAAACTACTAGCAAATTGAACTAAAAACTTTGGAAACTAAGGACTAAGAACCTAGGATCACTAGGTCCCGTAATCTTGCACAGCCAATGCCAAACAAAAGGATGGCTCAACCTAAAACAAGGATCATTGTAACCCTAACCTAGAAATTCAATTGAAGTCATTTCCCAAATCATTCAATCATCCACAAACTAGCTTAAATTGGAATCTCACCCTCACTAGTTAATGTCAAAWTATTAGAGAATAGCTATTCAAACCAACTACCCAATCCCTTAGTGAACTTGGGATGAACACTCCTTCACTAACTAATCAAACCAACATCTCAATCCCTTAGTGAAATTGAATTATAAAGCTTAGGAAATCACAACAATGGGGAAATATATCATGGGTTGAGCATATAAATATCATCTTGACATTGGTTGCATTAGATTAGGGTTCCTAGCTACCTAGGCATGAAAACTACTCACAAAACATTGAAAGGAACTTGAAAACTACAAGAATCAAGCAAAAGAACATGAAAATTGCCATGGAAATGAAATCGGGAAAACACAAAATTAGGGATTCTAGAATTGCAACTAAAACTACTCAAAAGCTACTCAAAATCTATCACAAAGTTCTTAGAAACATGAAAGAACAAAATCTAAAACAAGTTGAAGCAAGAAACAAACAAAGCAAGGAAACCTCGAAAAAATCCGTAAATCTAATGCTACGAAAATTGCTGAAAATATGATCAAAACTGAAATTAAAGGTAAGAATCATACTATACGCGTCGTGGCGATCGATTTGCATATAAGATATGTCAAAGGGAATTTAACGAATCTTATATTCAAATCGATCGTTTCGACGAGTAGAGCATGCTTCTTACCTTTAATTTCAGTTTTGAGCATGTATCCAGCAATTTTCATAGCATTAGATTTACGAGTTTTTTGAGGTTTTCTTGCTTTGTTTGTTTCTTGCTTCAATTTCTTTAGAATGTGTTCTTTCATGTTTTCAAGTGCTTTGTGCTAGTTTTTGAGTAGATTAGAGTAATTTAATTTCAATTCTAGAATTCCTAATTTCGAGTTTTGCAAATTTCTATTTCATGGCTTTAATGTTGCTTTCTTGTTCAATTCTTGTTATTTTCTTCTTCTTTGCAATGTTTTGTGAGTAGTATTAATGCCTAGGTAGTTAGGAACCCTATTCTAGTTCAACCAATATCAAATTGCTAGTTTCATGCTCAACCCATATTGAATTTCCCCATTGTTGTGATCTCCTAAGCTTTCCAATGCAATTTCATCAAGGGATTGGGAGGATGGTTTGATTAGTTAGTAAAGGAGTGTTCATCCCAAGTTCRCCAAGGGATTGGGTAATGGGTTTGAATAGCTAATCTCATATATTTTGACATGAACAAGTGAGGGTGAGGAAGGGATTCCAATTCAAGCATGTTTTTGGATGATTGAAGGATTGAGAAATTAATTCAATTAAATTTCTAGATTAGGATTACAATGATCCTTGTTTTGGGTTGAGCCATCCATTTGATTGACATTGGTTAAGTAAGATTAGGGAACCTAGTGATCCTAGGTGCTTAGTCCTTTAGTTTTCAAAACTTTTAGTTCAACTTCGTTGTAGTTCTTAGTTCAAAACCACTTTTCAAACTCTAGTTTTCACCCCAAATCAAGTCTTAATTCTCAAGTGTCACTACAAAAAAAACGCGTTTTAGCGACTGACATTAAAGTTAGTCGCTAAAACACGTTTTAGCGACTATTGGAGACCAATAGTCTTTATTTTGCGACTGATTTTTAGGTGGTTGCTACTTAGTCGCTGATTTCTAATTTAGGGACTGAACTTAGAATTTAAAGCGACTGAATTGTAGTCGCTAAAAAATAGCGAAAGATTAAAATAGAATTGCGACTACCTGCTTAGTGGTTATTTATCTTAAATCCACTTTATTTTCTCAGTCACATATATAACCCACTCATCCGCAATCTGCTCAATACCTATCCTTAGTATATTTTTATTTCTCTGTCCTCATATCTCCTTCTACACCTAACACCCTTATCCTCTCATTCTCTCTCATCATACCTCCTTCTACACCCTTTATCCTTGCATTCTCTCTCCTCATATCTCCTTCAATTTCTTTATTCTGTCATCCCTCACTCTTCTCTCACTCTAAAATAACCCATAATCCCCAAAATACTCTATCATCGCAACTACTCTCTTCACCAAATGCAAACCCAATTCATTTAGCAACGACCAAGCATCGTATTCATTTCTTTCAAGCATCTACAAATCACAAATCAAAGGAGCATTTAACAACCAGGTTCATCTTTTTTATTAATTTTTTCTAATTTTTGTTATAGAATTTTTGTTTATTATGAATTTGGTTTTAGTTTCCATCGCATTTATGATTTGGTTTTAGTTCTATCGAATTTATGATTTTGTTTTCGTAGTTGGGGATTTATTTCAAGTTTTAAATTTCATTTCAATTTCATTATCAAAACTATGGTTAGAAATTTATTTTCAATTTGGTCCAAAATTGTTGATGAGGGTTTTATTTTTTCTAATTTGGTTCGAAATTGTTGATTTGATGAGGGTTTTATATTTTCAATTTGGTTCGAAATTTAGTACAATTAGGGTTTGAAATCCCTTTTTTACATGCTTTGAGTTTGTCTTGTTCCGATTTGTTCCAGATTGTTTATTTGTTCGAAATTTCTTACAGATTGGTTTCGATTATTCAGTTTTTTTTTGTCATTTTGATTTTTAGTTGATTTTTGCAGTTTTCCTTTTGATTATTTTTCCCTGGTTTGAGTTAATTTTTTTGAAGAGTCAAGAATTTTGACTGGAGAAGTTCAAGAATCTGGAATTTTTGGCAAGAGAAGTTCAAGAATCTAGAATTTTTACAAGAGAAGGAAGTTTGAATTAAGATATGTTATGTAATTGAATGGAATTATAAATTAAAAGTATGATCTAATTTAATATGGTTCATCTTAAGTTTTGAATTCATTTTTGTTGATTATAATTCACATTTATTTCTATCATTATTTCATTAATGTTTGTATGAAGTTTGTATGGTTTACTTATTTCACAGGGTATTATTGATGTTTGTAAGAAATCAACAACAATTAATTGTTGTTGATTTCATTTTTTTTAATTTTTTTAATTGAATTTTGCGACTGCTCAATCGGTCGCTAACATACTATAATCAGTTGCAAAACTTAGTCTCCCCTTTTAGTAGTCGCCATGCTTTTTTAAGAGCGGTAGTCGCGAGGTGGTCGCTAAGTAGTCGGTAACATTGCGACTAACCCTCAAGTAGTCGCTAAAAATCATTAGCGACTGACGTTTTAGCAACTACCTAATTTTTGGTCGCCGCAGTCGCTAAAATGTTTTAGCGACCAATTTGGCGGTCGCTAAAATGAGTTTTTTTGTAGTGTGTACAACACTTCCTTGTGGTTCGACCCTTTACTTGCCTCTATACTTGTATAGAGAATAGTTTAGGCATTACATTTTTTATTTGCCCGTCCCTCCTCTTTGGCTTAGTTCAACCGGCCAAAGCGGGAGCGCGTCAAAAGTAGAAAAGAAATTTAATTACTAAAAAATGAAAGAAAATGAATTACAATAATGTAAAGTTGAAAAAATGAATGTGTTTTTTTTTCTCTTCTCATAAATCTATTTATACTACCTATTACAAGTTTTGCCCAGAATTACAATTACTAAAATAACATGTTCCAACTAATTAAAAGTTTGCCATTAAAGTCAACATGAAAAAGTCAAAGTCCATCGGTCAAAGGGGTTGGTGTGGACACCCCAAAGTTTCGACATTTGAAGAAAATTCTGGAATATATAGGTCGAGGCGGACGTCCCAAGTTGCATCATTCCTCTGAAGCCACACATTGTAGAATAAAGTTGCATAGGTAGATTGAGCAACTCGTTATTTAAGATTACTCCCTAAACTGGGCTTTTAGAGTCATCCGCACAGCTGCACAAAACTAGTGTTCTCCGTTTGATGCCTGCCTGCTGCTCTTACATGTTTGCCTTTGGAGTTCAACACAGCTAGCAACATTTCCTTGCATCTCCTCATGTACCTGCACTCATGAAAAATATGCTCAATAGTCTGTTGGTGCTCGAAGCAAAGGGGGCATGAATCATCACCTATTCTTCCTACCTTCTTCAACCTGTCCCTAGTCCACAATTTTCCTCCACATAAGCTGCCAACACAAGAAGTTGTGCTTGGGGATATTGAGTCGATTCCAAACCCAATTATCCTAAGAAAAACACTGTTGTTCTCCTCGAAGCCACTGCTTTAAATGATGTAATTAGGAAAGTTCATGGCATGTCTGCCCCAAAGTTTGGGTGGACGCCCCAACTGTTTGACTATATGAAGAAGTTCGAGTTTAAAATAGTCATAACTTTTGATGTAGAGCTTTGTTCAAGGCGTGTAATATACCGTTGGAAATCTTTTGATCTCAAGTTTCCAACGCAATTGGTCTTGCATAAACATTCATTATAGATAAAAAAAAAATTATAATCAAAATAGGGTAGAGTGCGCGAGCGAAAGGAGCAGAGCGGACGCCCTAAAGGCCAGGGCAAACGCCCCAAAGTCTCGGCAATTAACTTGAAGAAGAGGGAAATTGGGGCGAACTCCCCAAACTCTCAGCATTCCTCTAACTTTGGACCTCGATTAATGCTCCTTGAACTCCAAATTTGACCGGCCATAACTTTCGCCTCAGAGCTCGGATTGCAGCTTGTAATATACTTCTGGAAAGATCTCAAAGTTTATATTCCAATGGGACACATCTCAGCTTCAAACTCAAAACATGCTCAAGSATATGGGTTGAAGAAGACGTTTAAGTATAAGAAACGATACTTTAAGCGCAATACTTGTAAAACCAAATCATGGCAACTTGCAATTTCACCTAACACTTTATTTTGAGAGTATAAAAAGAGAAATGAGAATAAAGTAAGCTAAAAACTTAGGAAAACTACTAAAAATACCAAAAGTTCCACAAAACTACACAAAGTGGAAAACTTGCCAAAAAGCTAGTTAAACGATGTTTAAAACTCACCAAAAGGCCAAAATAGGAGAGTATATAAGTATTAAATGTGACCAAATTTCGCACGTATCAACAATCTATGCTACTAATCTTCCTTGGAAACCCTCATTCGGTGTCAATATGTAGAAGATGTTAGAAGTCTTGTACATTAGGCCTTCTCAAATATTCATCCCCGAAATTAGATATATAACCCCTTTTGAAAAAAAATTCAAGCATAGGTTTGCAATTGATTCACCTATACTTAAGTATTCATCTGTGTAATTAGCTACAACACCATATGCAGTCATTCTCATTRCAGCAGTGCATTTTTGCAATGCTGACAACCTTAATCTACTTGCAGCATTAGGTCTTTCTTGGAAGTATTGATCAGATTTGTTGACTGCGTCCATGATACAAACGAACAATACTGCCTCTTGCAGAATCTCCTTCTAACTATGTTGGGTGGATAAGCAGGGTTTGGAGCAATGTAGTCATTATAAAAATGTTCATGACCTTCCTCACAATTTCTTTAAATAATTCTACGTTTATGTTGTTGAGATTGGTGAGTTAGTAAGTGATGGTTTGTGAAGTAATCACCAATGATTTCTTCCATGATTTCATAACTTGATTCATCTAAATCTATTGATCTAGATGCAGGAGAGCTTGGGCTAGGTGTGAAAGTCATTTTTGAGTGGCTAATTTTGAATGGTTTTCAGTTGTTGTTGTTGTTGTTGTTGTTGTGGTTTAGTTGTGATTATTATGTTTTGGGTTTGTACGTGAATAAGTTATCCATGTATTTATTGACAATTATTGTGGTGAAGAAGTAATTGCTTAGCATGCATGTCAAATCATTTCGTATAGATTGAAGCATGGCGTGGTTTAGTTACATTAATTTAACAAAAGATAAATAAAGGAAAAGTAATGACATGCATTATCATTTTTCTGAAAAAAATGAACCATGAATGACAATGGCCATTTAATGAAAAAGTACTAGCACGCATTCACATTTCTTTGAAAAAAATGAATCATGTATACATGACAATGAAAAATTAATGGAAAGTAAATAGGGTGTAAACAATTGACTGTGAAAAAACTGAACCATGCATGACAATTTAATGAAATATTGAACCTTTAAAATTCCTTCTCTGCTCACGGAGGGTTTTCTCAAACCTTTTGGCAATCAGAGATCCGGTCTGTTTCATTTTCACTTATGGCTTGTTGTAGAATTGATATTGCTTTGGCATTCTTTTCCAATAGTTTGTAATCAGCATAACCAAGCTCGCTTTCCTTTTGGGGAACTTGGTTCCCTTGATCCCTTCTGAGTTCTTCTTAGTGATTACGAAGGGACCATTCTTGACTATCAACCAACATTCATAGTTTATTCCARTGATGAAGTTCTTGATCCTATTCTTCCATCAAGCATAGTTACTCCCATTGAACTTCGGTGTCTTGTTGTCATACCCTATGTCACTTAACTCTTAAGTACTCATCCTTGACTCCTCTAGATGTTACTCTTTTGAGAAGCCTTGGAGTTGATATCAATTAAAGGTTAGATAGCACTCAATAGGGGGGATGAATTAAGTGATTAAG
The DNA here is from genome assembly GCA_008642245.1 of Bassia scoparia. Taxonomy (NCBI): domain Eukaryota; kingdom Viridiplantae; phylum Streptophyta; class Magnoliopsida; order Caryophyllales; family Amaranthaceae; genus Bassia; species Bassia scoparia. Next base: position 81,016 of record SNQN01000990.1, read on the forward strand.
TCTGGTTAGATTTTTTTCCTTATCTTTCGGTTAAGAGAGGAACCAGTTGGGCTGGTTCCTAATGCAACAGAATAAAACATAAAGCAATAAGGGAAACACCAGATTTAACGAAGTTCGGCCAACTCTAACCTACGTCCTCCTATCCTGTGTTTTCTTATTAATCTACTCCAAAAAATAAGAATGCATGCTCCCCAACTATTTCGCTATTTCGAGAATCAGTTCACGCCACACTCTACTCTACTCTCAAGCCTACCCTAGTAAGAACTTGTGTTTGAACTCAAAGACACTCACTTGATCTTCAACCCTTTGTTAAAGATCTTGACAAAATCAAACTCTCTTGTAATCTCACTTCTAAATAAGTATGTAAGAGAAAAACATTTTTAGCTCTAAGTGCTTGTGTTTGACTTATGTGARGAACCGTGTTTAAGTGTTTATTTGCTCTCAAAATAATGCTCGATTATTATGCGTTAGAGATGTGAGGAATATGTGAGTTTCAATCATTGTATATATATGGAGATTCCATAAAACCTAGTTTCCTAAAATCCCTTAGTATAATATTCTCAAGATTTTAGGAAGGTATTTTATTTTGTCTCTTATTAAATTATACTCAAAATCGAGATAAAATAAAATACTCTTGGTTTTAAGGAAACGTAACCCTATATACTAACTGAAACTTACCCTTGCTGCATGTATTTTAGAAATCAATACAAGTTAGAAAAATGTTTTAAGAAAATGTWTTTCAAACTGTGCAGTAGCAAATATTCCTCAACAGTGAACCTAGTTCCTTAACCTTGTTCCCTATTTTTTGGTATGTTTTGAATTTTATACCAAGCATGTTTCAGAATTCACAACACCACTCGATCACACTTCAAACACTTATAATACTCAACACACAAGTTCACACTACATAGCACTATACATGAAGATCCTAATTAAACTCAATAATAAGTACAAAATTCTTTCTTCATGTAACTTAAAGACTTGAGCCTTCCTTGAATTACATCCAATGTGATCAACTCTTCTTTCTTCGAATGTCTTCGAAAAGGCCTCATTGCACCAAGTTTTGGAATCAACTTCTTTATTGCACATGTAACAAGGTTAATATATAGCAAAGTAGTATATGATTGTGTAGTATAATAGTCGAGGGATCGGAATAGTTCCTGCTAGGTCCCAACCAGTACATGGAACTTTATAGAATCAATCATTCCGTACATACACACAAGTTTGTTCAGCATATATCACAACTAAGTAATAACTTGTCTGGGGAATTAGTGTATCGATACAGTTGATTTCATACCAACTATTTTCATACTTACATCAACATGTTTCCTATATCAATGTTTGTCATCAATAAAACTAAGGGACTCAACAATCCTCCTCTCAATTCTGTTGTTTTTAAATACTCCCTCCAATTGCACATGACCTTATGAGTTATGAACTTATGATCCTCATAACTTTGATTGTGCATGACAGTAGTAGATATCACTAAATCAATATCTTTGCAATCTTAACTTTTACATTATGAGAACTTCACAGTATATACAACTTTTAAAAACGGATATAAAGGACCTTATTTTCATTTAAACAACTCACAAACTTATTTTGTTAATGAGATAGATGATCGAGATCAAATAATTATTTTTTAATTGGGGAGAAAGGATTACGACACTATATCATAATCATTTTTTTAATTTGTATTATTATAAAAGCTACACGATCACAAACAGACAAAACTTTATCATGACAGTGCCTTGAGTAGAAGGGAAGGGGCAAAGGGACCGAACAATCGTTGGGGTAAGGATCGAACCCAGATTTTCAACCCCGGGTAACGTCGTGTTCTTTACTAACTGATGGAGCTGCGGTATTTTTAAGTTTTTTTAATTATGTGTCACATTAGTTTAACATTAATGAATGAATGATTGCATTAGGTTGGACCTTGGACTAATTAATATTAGTAGCTTAGGTCCTAGACCTCATGTTACACAATCTTTTAAAAAAGGGAATGGAATATTGTCCATTCACTAACTTCGGAGAAGAAAGAGATCAAAGTTGGAATTAAATGCTTTGGAATTATTAATTATTAATTATTAATTAATTATGCTACTTAGCTTAGGTTATCTTAGGTTATCATATAAAGTATACACTATATTGCTATCAAATCCATTAACCGTGAATTGAATTCACCAAATTAAAGATTTGGTGAGGTGATTGCCTAGAATCAGCAAACATGCATAGTGCCTATTATTAGCAGCACATACCTAGCACTTAGCACGTAGCATGGGATCATGCATATTAGTGACAATGTGACATATATTGTACGTACGTTGTATTCATTTCGTTATAAATTACCTAATTAAAACTCATATGGCATGGTCCCAATTTTATTGATCGATCAATAATAATTTGATTCCTACTAATTAACTAATTCAATTGTTTGATATGCAACTATATCTTCTCATCTCGCTAATCTAATGAAATTGTCTAAGTTAGAAAGTGAAGTTAGTTCCATTGGTAGCAACATCTCGTTCAATTCCTTGGACAACGTCACAGGTTCAACTCCTACTCCTACCCCACTTCAACTCTTCAAGCCCTGAGATCGACTCTTCTAGATTGTAATTGTGTATTATATATTAATAAAAAATAAATCAAATTGTTAAATTTTATGTAGTTTTCAATTTGATGTAGTTTTTGAAACTATATTCCTTACAATTACAAATACATAAAAAGAACATCGGTCTTTTTCAAGTGATATGTTAGATTTATCATAACATACTCCCAGTATCTTGCTATCAATCTATGCATATGGGAGCTGATTATTCAATAGCTAGCTTGCATAAATTTTCATAACATTGTCAAATTGATTATTATTGTTGTCAAATTGTTTGTTATTATTGTCAACAATTTTTCCTTGTATTTCTCAACATTTGGGTCTATTTGAGACCACTTTTTAATTTTCTCAACACCCATGCATATGTTAAGGACACTTATTGTGTAATGATAGGTTGGAGCTTGAATTTTTATTTTTATTTTCATGTTTACAAATAAAAAAATTGGTAAAATTACAAATTAACCCTTGCTATTTATAAATAGCAGCTGTCAAGTGATAGTTTCCCCTATACATATTTTAAAAGGCATTTCGTTCACGTAAAGGTGTCATGTGACACTTTTCAAAGCATATGTGTCACATAAGCTTGTCATCATATCTTTTAATAAATCAGACGCTTGTTAGTCAAGCTAAAGCTTACATAGGATATTGGAAGAMGGGCACCCTACTTGTCTTTTGACTCGGAAAAGGCAGTGAAATCCCAAGTACTATCGAGTTGTGGGTTCGTAGATCTGACTCCCCCTTGCACCGAGATTCAAATAGACTGTGTTACAAACTTACAATACTCAGATTGAGCATATCCTTTATAATGAAATACGTTGACCCAAATTGAGCAAAGGCGGCCACTTATCGATATTGTGCCAAGTTAGTTTCGAACTTGTCATCTTAATCAATCATATTTATTTGTGTCTTTAATGTGTGAATAGTATTATTGTTTCATATATAAATTTCATATTTATTCATATTTTCATAAGATTAGAAAATAATTACATATATATATATATATAATTATATATATATTGTATATATATATATTATATAGGAATAGGATCATGTTGAAATACACATCTTAAGTGGAAAACTAAAAATTTTTAATCTTGACCGTAGGATTTGGATATGGACGATCACGATTTAATTTATGTATATACTTGTATTTCAATCTGGGGTACATTGAAGGTTTAAAAGGGTACACGTGTACTGTTCATCAACAGTAGCTGAAAGTCTTGTGTTACCCTTTACTGCTTGTATGTAGCCCTTAAAATGTAAAATGTATCCATTTATTTTGGTTTCACGTTTTCATATAACATGTGGTTTTTCATCGGAACCTGACTCTATATATATATATATTGAAGGTTATGTGATACTCAGAAGGGGGTTGAATTGAGTATGCTTATCTATTACCAATTTTTCCTTTATTGTTTTCGGACTTAGTGTGAGGGACCAGTTGGGCTGGTTCCTGTACGCAACGCAATATAAGTAAGCAATAAAGAACGCACAATATTTATGAGGTTCACCTAACTCTGGGCAACGTCCTCTTATCCTATGTTCTTTTATTAATCTACTCCGAAAGAAAAGAACACGCTCACTCTGCTGTTCCCTACTCCGGGAACCAGCACACCCACACTCAACTCTGAATGTGCACTCGACTCACACTCGTAAGTCAAACTTTGTGTTTGAACTCACAAACACTCACTAGGCCTTCAACCCCTATGTTGATACCTTTACAGTAGCAATTTTCTCTCTTATGAGTGACTTCTTAAAAGCTAAGTAAGAGAATGATTAAGCTCGTCTAATGCTCTTGTGTGACTCAAGGTAATGATCTTTGTGCTTTTGTGTTTTTCTCTCAAATATTTCTAAGCTCTTTTTATCCGTGGAGAGTATGGAATGTGAAGCATAGATGAGTATTTATATGTATATTGACTTAAACCCTAGTTTCTATAAATCTATACTTGTCAAACAAGGCAAGATTATATTTATGGAAAGTATTTATCTTGTTCGATTTTATCCTAAGAAAATAATCGAACAAATATATACTCCAAGGTTTAAGGCAATATACACATATTCATCTATATTTTCCAGTTGCAAATGTCTTTTCAAAATATCCTTTTAAAATATTTTTAAGAAATCCTTTTTCAAAACCACAAGCCGAATTTCCATTCAGGAACACAAACTGGGTCCCAGCTTGGTTCCTTAAATGAGTGTGTTATGAATTCTGTTCCAAGCTTTGTACCAGAATTCATATCATACTCAGACACTTAAAGCCTTAGACTATTACTATTTAATCACACTACAGAGCTTTACATGAATTCCTAAACTTAAACTTTAAGGAGCAATTCTTCTGATCTTCATGTATCTTCAAGAACTTGATCTTCTTTAAATTCTTCAATTTTGAGCACAGCTTCTTTCTTCGAATGTCTTCGAAAGGCTTCATACTTCAAGTCTTGGAATCAATCTATTACTGCACATATAACAAGGTTAACATGCAAAAAGATATATGACTGTTTTCCAGCATAACAGTCAAGGAAACGCTCGTATGGTTTGTACCAGTGATTAAGCTTTTCATGTAATCAGCTGTTCCCTGAACAAACAATGTAGTTTCAAAGTATTCACAATAAATATTAACTTGTCTGAGGAAACAAGTATCCCAAACCAGCTGGTTCCCAGAACCAACTATATTCATATTGAAGCATCCTGTTTCCTGTAATGGTTTGTCATCATTCAAAACTTTAAGGGACTCAACATATATAACTGCAGAGAAAACACCTAGGTCAAGATACTAGTTTAAAATTGAAAAATTGTCGAAAAAATATTTTTTAAAAAAACTACTTTCTCCATTCCATGAAATTCTTGCAACTTTGCTCATATGAACATTCAATTAAATTCTTGCCACTTCCACTTTATTTCATTTTTAGAAGCCTTATATTATTATTTATCGTATCATGGTCCACCAYGTGAGGTCTATTACTCTATTATATACCAATTGCAGGCTTGTAGCAGTCAAGTATAATTAATAATGCAATTTTATTTGTTTATCCCTTCAAACTAAATGTACTTTTTGACCCCACAATTTTTATTTTATTAGTTACCAAATTTTAACAATAAATAGTACGGGTATAACACCTTCGAGAAACSGAGGGAGTACCCTAATTTGTATTAAAACATTTAGTATAACTTTTTTCATAAATACCTAAGTAATAAGACGATGGCTTTTAAAAAGTAGAAAAAATGACAACAACTACCCATTAAATACCACATTTAGAAACAACTGAATATTAACAAGTTTTTTCCCCTACAACTACCTATTGTAAAAGTTTGTGAACAACCCCTTCCATCTCGATCGGGAAAAACATTGTTTATCCACTGGGTAAAACATCCACCATTAATTGTGAGGGTAAAAAGAAGTAACGGTGCAGCCTTGACTTAACTTAATAATAATATTTTATTAGCTCTATTAGTAGTAGGTGGATTACCCGGTAGATATATGAACCCAGGTCCATCTAAAATTTTAAACCTTATTTATCTTAGTTATCAACCCAACATCATCCCCATTATCCAACTTCAAGAATTAAATCAAAATCTGAACTCCATCTACGAGTACCATTTATTTATAATCCAAGAGRRTTTAGTTTTAAAATAGCTAATCAATCAGAATAAAGCAATTTCCTCATTAGATTGATTTTTAACTYTTTGTGCATTGTCCTTTATTTTATTTTGGTACACTCTATTCAATCTGTTTTTGTTTTTTAATCCCACATTCTCTTATTTTTCCCACTTTTCTTTAACTTTTCTCTTTTCACACACTCCCTCCAATCTATTTTTACTTTTTAACTCCAATCACATTATAATGCATTTATTCATAGTTTTTCCCCAAACGGTAAATGCCCATAAAATAAAAAATCGAAGGGAGCATATGTAAATGAGTCGACACAACACGATCTATTTAATAAATTAAACATGTTGTGTTGAAAGAAGGGTTCATTAGTCCAACTCATTTGAATATACTACMTTCGTTTTGAATTACTAGTTACGCTTTCTATTTAATAATGTTTCAATTTAGTCGGTACGTACTAACTAGACTTCCTCTTTGATAAAACACTATATCTATCTTTATTATATCTCACAAGGACCCTTTTATTTTTTTTTTCTCTCTACCTATTTCTTTCCTAAATTTACCTTAAAATTCACGCACACCTAAATTGAAATGAACACGACAAAACACGACACGAATACAAACACTAGAACGAATATGGCTCGACAAACGACAACTAATCGATTCATATATCTCTATAGCCTATAGCACAAAAATAAAGATAAAAAAAATGTGAYAAAAATTTAAATGATTACGAGTGACATGCACAAATGATCTCTTATGATTCAATGATGACTTGAATAGTTGCATACATAGGTCAAGTGGTCCAAAAAGGCTCCTTTCCAACGGACAATGGCGGCAACAGCAGACAACGAATCCTAGCCGTTAAATCCATGTAATTGTGCTTGGTTAAACAAATAATAATTAATTAGTTAATTAATTAATACTAAATCAGAATTACATACATACATGATACATGAGTATGACAGTACCAAATATTGTACTGTACCACTAATGCAGCACTGTAAAGATTAGGCATCMCAGCTCGCTTAGTGGAAGGAATTGGTCGGGCGTTCCTTCGACAGCTAAGTACACAACATATCTTAACTAAACAATATTGTTCAACGCTTAAACTTTTTTGTTAACCATTATACAATGCGTTTTTTACACAATTAAATAATTGGATTTAATAAGTTTAAATCGGTTCAAATGATCATAATATGTTTGTACAACATTTTGATAATGGAAAATATATCTTATTAGTTTAACCATTTTGATAATAAGTTTAACTAAACAAATGATCATAATAAGTTTAATAATTGGATTTAATAAGTTTAATATATCTTTCCTATTGGGTGAATAGGTGATATCCTAAAGAAAAATACAGAATAATGGAACAAAGGTAAGAAGACATATATATATGTCGCGAATTGTTAATGTAATAAAAATGGTGTTTACACTAGAATAGTAGAACTACAAGTCATATGTGTAATGTAATGTGTTGCTTTATATTTATGCGCCCACTTTTGGGAACATTAGATCTCTTCTACTAAGATTAAAAATGTTTAGGGGAGTAGTCCTTTTGCCTTTCAGCATTTTCTTTATCATTGTCAAGCCATGTGCGCGAGCTACCTAAGTTATTGGCCGGGTGATGTAGAATGTAGTCAATTAGTGATGTGCCACTTTACATACTACCAAGTTGGTGTATTTGGTAAGTGACTTTTTTAGTACTATAGGCTAGCTTTTGGTTTGCTGGCCTACTCAAACAATTAGATTACTTTTTTTCGTGCCCAATTATACATTTAGGTTATGTTCTCGTCAATTTATTTAATTTTAACAAGTTTCAGTAAAAATTTGTTCGATTTAGTACAATAGTATTAAGTTCATTCCTTAAGAAATTTCTTCAAAWTTCAATAAAAATAAGATCAATATAGTAAAATTAAGTTCAATTCAGTATTAATAATATGAATATTCAGTAAATATAAGTTCAGTTCAGTAGAAATAAGTGTAGACACTCAAAAGTGTCTCCCCAAATTGAATAGCTGATGAGGAAAAGTACGACATTTCGAAATAGATTTGATTCCGAAAGTTGTGGCAAAATCCATAAAYCACACCCATTTGTACAAGTCGAATTAAAGTTGAGTTTGAAATCATACCCTAACGAGCTATATCTCAATCAATAACCAACGCAAACACAACAGATGATGATGTTTTCACCAAAGTTCAGTCTTTCAGTAGAAATAAGTGTAGAACACTCCAAAATGTCTCCCCAAATGTGAAATAGCTGATGAATGATAAAGTTGACCATACCAATTTCAATAAGATTTCTGTCATTCAGACAAGTTGATTGCATAAACCATAAAACCACCACCCATTTAGTCAGTCGAATATAAGTTAGTTATCAGAATCATCACGCCCAAGGAAAGTCCATTAATATAGGCAAAAATATTTATTTTTATTTATTTTTAATTCTTTTCTTTTTAGGGCTTTTTTCTTATATTTATAGGATTTTTTAGAATATTATATATTTATCTAAACTTCCACTTTGCGATTCTATTATCTTTAATTTTCTAACGTTTGCCAGTACTTTTTAATTTCTTGATTTTTATGATGTTTACCACTTTAAAAACATTTCGAAACATTCAGAAATTCTAAAGAGAAATCCCGAAAATTCGGGAACAATCCAGATATTCTAGAATATTATCTGGCTCAAGCAATCCAAAATTGGATAAAAAGATATTCTTGGGTCGGTAGATTAGATTCAGAAATACAGATGCAAATTCCGAACGAAAGATAGAAGAACAAAATCGTGTATACGATGTGTGACGTGGCAAGCCACATGAGCTCTCTTCCGTATATAACGTTATGGGCGTCACTGGGCAGACTAGTCGTCCCGCTGCTCCGGGGTACAATTTAAGGGCGGCTTGGTGTTTGCTAGAATTGAATTCTTGCTTTGCTATTTATGTGCTTGGAGTGTGTTTATACCAAATGAGTAAGGAAGTCCACGATCTTTGGGAAGCTGCGGAACCCGTTTTAAGCTTGCTATAATTTCATAAAGCAGGCGAAGGACTCCATGTCTGGTAGTGCACCAAAGGTCTGGTTAGGGGACAAGGGTAAGGGTGAAGTACTGCACAGCACCCCCCCCCCAGTACTAGCAGCCTCTACTCAGTTATTGCGAGTTCATTTTCCAAAGACCAACAACAAACAGTTTCCATTTTAAACCTAAGCATGCAATATTAATAGGCGAGTTGTTTAACAGATATATGCCATAGTGTCTAGTTTGTTGTGGCATGTTTGTTAATTCGTATTCAGGAGCCTAATGCCGTTGTCAAATTATCTTATTAGGCGTGAAACAAGAATTTGCAAGTGTCATTTGTTTAAGGCATATTATCGGTTGTGAACAGCTGCAAGCACTGTACGAGGTAAATTAAAGTTATGCTTAAAGGTTGCTTTTCATTGAATAGCAATCGTTGTTATCAATATATCATGCAAATTAACCATGAAAGTCGATTTCTAAACAAGCATGCAAAAGGCGTTTAGAATTGAGACTTGGCTCTCAAACTACCCGAACACGATGTCGAAACAAGAACGCGCCTC
>SNQN01000991.1:35648-52781 GCA_008642245.1 Bassia scoparia
ACTTCCTAGTATTAAGTATATAGAGAGTTAGGCAAAAAATAAAAGGGGGGAGCACGCACAAGGGTGGGCCGCGCCGCATGGCACTTGATTTTTGATGCGAAACTCACGAAGGTATGTCATCTTTCTCTTAACTTTGGTTATTATAATACTTTGGCTTTTCTTTTGATTTATAAAATTAGCTCATTATATTTGACTTTTGTGTATTACTTATCATAGTTTAGTTAATTGTTGATTTCTTATTATGTCAGAGTGAGTATTGTAATCTAGGTTAAGTTGAACCCTAGTCATGATTGTATTGAATATTTCCCCCAATTTTTTTTAATTACAAAATTGTTCTTGCTTAATTGATGTGCGTATCTCAATATTAGATAGGGGATATATAGTTTGTTATGATTCCTTGTCTCTATCGACAACGGAGTTGGGTCTTGACGGATTTATTATTTCAATTAAGGACATGAAAATTCTCCAACGGAAGTGTTAGAACGGATTGTTAGGAAGTATAGGGTATGTGTCAATTTCTCTAATTTGTATGATTCCGGGAGTAGGCTTAAGTGCAAATTAGGGAAAAGCCATAAAATACTCGCGAGAGGTTTATGGTATTTTATAGGGTACGCTTTCCTTTTGAACAAGTGATTGAATTGGTAGGAATTTTATCTTTACTGTTAATCATGCTAGTGGTGATGACACTTAATCCTAGACTTTTCGATTAGTAGTTTATTTTGAATTAGTATTGAGATAATTCAATCTTCTCTGTTTACTTTACTCAACTAGTTATATTATAGCGTACCAAATAATTAAATGAACCTTCTCTGGGGATCGACCCTGACTTAACCCTACTCATAGTTAGGAGGATTAGTTAGGTAATTATTATCTTTGTTAGGCTGCGCGACAGCCTTTCAAATTTTGGCGCCGTTGCGGGGGGGTAACATATTAATTCTTGTTTGCTTAGAATTGTTAATAGTTGAGTTATGTATATATTTAGGTATTTCTTTTAATTAGTGTGTCAAATTTGTGAATCATTCATTTGTCAGGATTCAAATCATTTTGATGGAAGTAATCTTGATTTATTATTATGGAGATTATGGCACAATTCTATGGATTATATGTGTAATTATGATGCTCTTATTGTAATTCCACTAATTTTTGCATGAATTCATATGAACTTCTCATGTTCCCTATGTGAGTATTATATCCTTCTCCCTAATATATTTTGCAAGATTTTCTTATTCTCAAGATCTAATCTTCTCTCAGTTGCTTTTGAAGATATATGAAAATTCTGAGAGATTCTTGTATCTTCTGAGAATTTAGAAATACAATGGTGTTCAATTGATGGGTCTTCTGAGAATTATTATGACCCTCCTCCCAGTTACTATTCAAAGTAAATTATCAATCAGGAATCGGAGTCATCTATGTCAAACCTTAGAGTTTACTCTTTGAATTATATGGAGAGCCAAATACCAATGTTGCAATTAGTTTGAGGACACTAATAATTTACAAAGTGTAGTAAAACTCTTTACAACAAGTGGTTAATGATTCTTCGATGTATGGATGAATGTGATGGTTTTAAGATTTGATGGGAAAATTTTCAGCGGAGGAACTCTATTGATGAGTTGCAGAATTTTGAATGAAGTGAGGGAGGTAAGTTGTGAGATTGATGAGTCCATTGTGGAAGAAGTTTATGGTTGAGATGTGAAAGTTAGTGAGTCTTTAGTGCCCAAGACGTTTGGTTTTTGATCTCCGTGCCTTCTCAAGCAAACTTGACCTTATTCCTTCTCTTTCCCCTAAAATCTCCCATCTTTCTTCTTCCACCACCATTAATCCATGATGATTTTGGAACAAGATATTCATTTGGATGTAGTTGATGTAAATATGTCTTTTGTTCTTCCAAATATGAGTCAAGTAAGGTCTTAATTTTCTTCCTATTTTCTTTCTTTGGTAGTTTTTCCTTTTTGTTAAAATTATTAGAGTATTTGATATTTTGTATATTCTTATTTATTGATCTGCTATATGTATTTTGTGAATGTTGCAGATGCATTTGACGAGCTGCTTAGGGCTTGTGACTATTCTACTGGCAAGCATGTAGAAATTTTACTAATAATTTCTCTCTTTTATTTTCTTATTTTTACTAAACTCTTTGATGTAGGTTATCCTCCACCACACCTATGATACATTTTTCCCTTCACTTTGTTTGTTTATTTTTTATTTGCTGCATTTATAGATTTTAGGGAGAGAACAACGTGGACAGGCTCACCCTTGTTAGAGACGGCCCGGCAATACGCTTAGGGGTGGTGCATTCCATTCACGTACTCCTACGTCCCACATGGAATTTATTCTGTGCGAAGTTGACAATTAAACTTCTCTGTTGCTCTTAGTAGTAGTTTGAGTCTAGTTACAGAGTCAAGTTGCATGAATTCCATCCTGATTTGTGGGACAAGTGATTTTCGAGAAGAAAATGATTTCTTTTTCACGAGTTGATTGGATTGTTATGAGTAATTCATATGGTGACATTAATCCTTTTTTATGGTTAATGGTTTGTGGTAAAGATGGTTTTGTTTTCTTCTTGTGCGATAGTACTAATAAGAGCCAGACCTGTAAGTCTCATCCTCATCGTTCCTCCTTCTTGATCGCCCTAATTGGGACTGCATTTTAGCTTCACTGACATCGATCACTGATTTTTGGAAATATTGATTGAGGCATTTCTTGTTGATAGAGCTTTCAGAGCTCACATTAGGTTTTTGTTTGTTTTACATCTCACCTTTGCTGCCTTTGAGCCTTTTTCTCTTTCTTGACAACCTTTGTTTACAAGCCCATGGCTTAATGTAATTCTTTATTTGATATGAAAGTATGTTGTAAAGCCCGTGATTTGAAAATGTTGATAGTGGAAGGAGGTTGTTATGTAAAACAATTGAAATGAACAATGTTTAAAAAGAAAAAAAAAAAAAAAGAGGAACAATGAAAAATTATGGATACAAATCATCATTATCCCGAATGCCAAAAGAAAGAAAAATGAAAAAGAAGGGAGAATGTTGTTGTGTATTGTGGAGTTGATGAGGAGGAATTTGTTGATTTCTTTTTGTTGGTATGAAATAATTGATTTTAGTTGAAGTTTTTGTCACATTTACATTTTTGTGGCTAGAGATGTCAAGTGTTGTTCTCTCATTAGATTGTTTTTGTTATTATTACCACACAATCCCAAATTACATCTTCCCACCTTATCACCTAAGCCTACCCTTCAAAGTCGTCTTATTCCTATGCATTTTGGTCCCTTAACGGTGGAGGGCAATTTTGTGCAAGCCCCCGACGATTCATCAATGAAGTGAGGTAGAGTAATGGGAGCGTCATTAGGGAAAGTCAATCTTGAAGAAAGAAGTGGTAGATTAGGGCTGCCATCTAAAAGGTGTCATGTGATTATTGTTTCTCCCCGTGCGTTATTGATTTTTGAGTCTAAAAGTAGTTTTTGAACAAAAATGAATTTAGCTTTCAAAGAATTACTTAGTCTATACAATTGGTTTGGATATTCCCTTGGGTTTGCTTGGACAAGCAATGTCTAATGTGGGGAGAAGGTACTTACTTCTTTTAGGTGCATTTTAGTTGACATTTTATACAAATTAGTGCATTTTAGTTAATTTTTCGCATTTTTTTTCTTTTTGCGATCATGCGTTTGACTTGTGGATATGCCTTCGGAAACCTCACAGACCCATATCGTCCACTAGGGCTAGCCTAGGATTTAAAGGGGCTTGTTGCACATGTAGTGCAATCGTGATTCCTACGACAGTGAGTAAGGATTATTGCTTTTCTTAGAGGTAGTCTTTTTATTTTTTTTTGTTTACTCAGAGGCGAGTAGAGGTTAAGTGTGGGAATTTGATAAGTTGATAAAATACGTATTTGATATGTCAATTTATTGATATGGTCATACTTTTCTCCATATTAACTTCTTTTGAAACTCGATTTGTTATTATTTTCGATATACTTCGTCTCGGTTATGTTTGTGTTATTTTTGTGGATTTGGCTTTATTTGCTAGGATTATTGGAGATGTAAATTAGAGATCTGTGGATGGTGATCAAAGAATGGACAATTCAGGCGTTTATTTGGAGAAAAGTTCAAAAATTGCTCATGATGTTCCTCCGCAATATGGTTGTGAAATTCACCTAGTTTGCCACACTAGGTGCGACGAACTTGATTTTGAAGTATTTTGAAGTGCATGGCAGCCTACTCCGCAACCTTGTTGCGGCCTAGTATCACTGCCACACCCTGCTTCGGCCTCTTCTTTTATGTTACAAAAAAACTCTGGTTTTTCCTTGCATTCTCTTGTTTTTTTCTAGCTTTAAATAATATTAAATAGATAGAATCTACAATATTATTAAAAGCGTTTCTATTGCATGTTAAGTGCATCAACGTGTCACTTGTCATTCACGTGGTTGTTCCATGTGGTCCTATTGTCCAATAGACATCCTCCATGTCATCACCACCATTCATCATCATCATCATCAGTGTTCCCTTTTATTCTTTACCTTTTCTTTTTCATACTTTACTTTTTTACCCATTAATGTTACTTTTATCCCTAAAATAATTAATATTACTCCTTACTTATTTACTCATCATTCTTGATTTTCCATCCAAACTTATCTCATCCCCTCATTTTTAAATATAAAAAGATTTACTTTAATTTTATTGCACACATCTCAACACAAATTATAAGAATAATACAACTTACAATTAATACTAACATAATTTATATTCAAATACTAATTTTTCTTAATTGTCGTGTAATTCTACAAATGTTAAAAACAAATCGGAATGGATGGAGTATTATTTTTCTTTCTCACAAAACAACTTCAGAAAAATAAGATAAGTTCAGATCAGGTAAAAATAAGTTCGGATAAGAAAAAATAAATTCAGTTAAGTAAAAATAAGGTGAACAGAACATACCCAACGTTTGTAAGAGCATCTTCAATGGTACAAATAAAGGAACTGCTTTTAAATTTTAGTAATTAGGTAGTTGTAGCTCTATCATTGGAAAAGAAAAGAATTTGTTTGCTTGCAAGCAGACCCTGCTTAAACAAGRAGAGTAGCATGACAATTTTATGTATTTTTTTTTTATTTCAACAAAATTAAATTATATGCGCTTACTCTTTATCCAAACCTATAACCATATGTTTTAGCTATCAATTATACAGTACTACTTTGTAAATTTTAGGTGATCATGTCAACAACATTTTCCTTTTTTTATGACCAAAAATATTCAAATTTTCAATTATTATTTTTCACTCATTAATTTTATTTTTCCATTTGCTTCAATCCACTATATAAATTATTAGCACTATATACACAAGTACTTAGTGTAAAATGTCATATTTTCTTAAGAAAAAAAGTAAACGAGTATTCGCATTACGTAATACTTGTGTTACACCTCCATTAAAATGTATATATTGTGTTCAATGTATAAATCAATAATTATGTATAGCAAAAATATATATACTTCCTCCGTTTCTTTTTAGTGGAAACTTTTGTCAAATTTGGAAATATCAAACTAGTGGAAACTATTTTTCTTCCCTTTTTTGCATGCTTCATATATCTCTCTTAATCACATGCCTCATTTTCTCTTTCTAACCTATAAATCAAATTCTTGCTTCAAAACATAGCAAAATACACTGTAATAATTTGACAAACACCTCAATTTGCCTATTAAATAAAAATTATAGCAAATTAACAACACCAAAAATCAGAATATACTAAGTACTATTTTTATATGCAACGTAATTTAGAAAAAAAAAGAAGAGAAGAAGGATAATTTAATCATTAAAACTTAACCATTAACTTCACAATAGAACATTTATATTACCTAATTCAAAGATTGAAATAAGTATAAAAGTCAATTTGTTTTGTCCCAAAATATTCAGTGGAAACTATAAATCTGAATATTGGGGAAATGGAAAATTAGGGTTGATTAAAAAATTGGGGAGGGTAGAATTGAAGATTGAATGAAGGAGAAATGTGGATGATGAGTGCTCAAAGGAGAGAGAAACACTAAGACCAAAAGATGTTGGCAAACGCGTAAGGAGATGACGTAACATCGTGTGACAAGCGTGTCGGCTTCTGGCGGGAGGAGAGAGAAACGAACGAGAGCATGGAAGGAACAATGAGAACGAACGACAATATGGATGGAAAGGCTGCTCAATGAAATGATGAAGAAGAGTGAACTGATGAATTGATAGATTGAAATTCGATCGAAGAAGATGAACTGATGAGGCTATCAAAACCGCTGGAGAGAGAAAGCAACACAAAAATTTTGACGACGAATGAACTGAATGTTAGGATGATATTGGGTCTTTTTTGGGCATATTGTATTTGAATGACATGTAAAGATGCTGGAATTGTAATTACCAGAAATTAGTAATGTTTTAATTTAGGGATTTGGGGCCAAATCCAATTTCAAATCAGACATTACTCAAAAAGGTATTTGGAGCCAAATCCGAATTTCAAATGAATTCTCGATACAAACAGTTCATAGTTAAGATAAAAATCAGCTCGTTTGTGTGGAACAGCAATCTATTTTTTTGTGGGCTAGCAAAAAGGAAATAAAGGACTCCGTTATGTCGTGACATATTAAATTCGTAAAAACAGTCTATAATAACTAATAACAACTCACAGCTAATCCTTGAAAAAAAAAGCTTAAAAAAACTCAGCCGCCATAACACACAAAATGCTTCCTCAAGTGAGCAATTCCCTCAGAGCTTTTCTCTCTCACGCAACTTAGATGCTGTCTCCTCCAGCAACTTGCTGATCTTTTCTCTCTGCGAATCTACCTGCTCTGAATCAAGCAATCACAAGAAGCTTTTGTCGACTCTATTCGCAGGAACTTTCCAACAAGCCTCAAAAATCAAGTGGAAAATTCTTTAGAAAGAATAAGAATGCAAACAAATCATAGACAAGAAGACAGCAATTCTAATTCCTTAATGACAAAAGAAACACAAACGACCCATTGAACTGTAGAAACATTGAGACTCATTCAGGCATTTACAACTCACAAATTATGCAGATTTGAACAATTATACACGAATATGCAAACAAGAAGTTCATGAATGATGAAGAGCATAATCACGATTCTTAGAGACATGTAACAATTAATGAGCTACCTTTTATGTAATCATATGAATACTTTTCATTTATAAAAATCTTACTGATTAGCTCTTTCATTCCTATTACTTTACTTTCATTTTAAAACAATTGTCTGATTATTATTGCATATAATGCTTAATTTTATTTAATCAGTAACTACTTTCCAGGCATGGAATATGATATTAAACAAAATAGAAATAAACAAAACAAACTAATACTTCTAGCTACTATAGTAATTTACTTTTCAATATTAATTCAATACTTTTTAAAAAAAACAAACAAGACAACACTTTATATAAGAGATATGAATACGATACTTTTCAAAAATAGTACGATGACTTTTCAGCAATTATTATGATTTACATTTTATAAGTAACGAATTTGATTTATTGGTCTATATTAATGAATTATTATTTTAAATTAGAAGATATTTTTAAATAGTCATAATAATTAAGAACAGAAAAGTACAATAGAATACAAAACAACTTAACTCAAAGCTCAAATAATCTTACTTTTCATGTTTAATTCATTTACTTATTAAAAAACAAAACAAAAAAACACAAAAGGACAATAACTATTTCATTCATCGAATATATTACTTGTTTCTATTTTCACTTTTATTACTTTATAATGAGATTAACCTGTTTTTGTTTCATTTAACAAAGAAACAAAAAAACATAAAATAAACCACTCCGAACATAAAAATTCAGATAATAGAAAATAAACATTTAATTAAAAAACAAGAAAGTAACATTAAACTTTTTTATTTTATTAGCATATTTGTTTCTATTAAATATTGAACTTACTTTTATGATAACATTCTTTCACAAATGTATATAACAATACCAAATTACAAATAGAACTAAAATCAATAAAGCAATCATTAGAAACTTCAAAAGAACGTAATAAAATGAACACGTAGTTAAATAAGGTGGAGGATCGCAATACTGTAAAATTTCAGAACAAAATAATTTTTTAGCTGATTCGTCATATTCATAATCGGAACAACAAGAAAACATTTGCATGTAATTTTCAAGAACAAGCATTGCATGTAAGCATTCTGAAATCTTAACTTCAAAATCGGAAATGGATTTCATTCAAACACAGGAATTTAAAATCTTATTGATTTTCTTCAAACAAAAACACAGAACAACGAAGACTCAGATCTACTGAAAGTAGAAGAGAAGGAAAACTGAATTCCAAAACTCAGATTAACTAGAAAAGTAGATAAGAGAATGAGATAAAACGAAAGAAAGGAAAAGAAAGTAAATAAGAGAAAACGGAGAAAGAAGAGGAGAAATAGAAAGAGAGAATTTAAAACAGAAGAAGAGAGAGAAGAAGTGAAAGAAGAAGACAGAACAAAAAAAAGGAAGAGACTAAGAGAGAAAAAAATTTAGAGAGAGAAAGAGAAAGAGAGAAAAATTTAGAGTAGAAACAGAAATGAAAATAGAGAGCAAATGAGAACGTGAAAGGTCATGATGGCATATAAATAATAATCATTGTAAAAAGGAAAAGTACTATATGACTTTAAAGAAAACCACATGTTTAAAAATACAAGGAATCATTTAAAATAAACTCAATTACTTAACATTAATGATATTTCAAACAAAAAATGAATTACTTCTTCTATATAGATGTTACTAGCAACTTTGATGTAAGACCACAAAGACTATCTGAATATAATAACTATACTTTCTAAAACTTAGGCATTACTTTTGAAAATAATATCAATTAGACGTTCTCCAACAAAAGAATTACGAGGAATAATACACGAAACACACAACCAAGCACCACAGGAACCAAATCAATCAACGAATACCTATATATATATTATATATATATATATATATATTATATATTATAAACTGTGATTAAAACCGAAAATTAAACGATTTTGATTACTTTTTATATATATTTTAAGTACTTTTATATATATGCGATTATTTTTCAACAAAAAGTGAACTATTCTAATAGTTTTCTCCTCGTTTTTTTTTTTAGTTGCCCTTGTTCATTTAGGGAAATTTCCCAAAGATGACACTCTCTTTTTCCTTTTTTTGGATGGGGACACATTAAAATATCATAATCCATCTCATCCTCTTTTTTTGGGGTCGACATAACTTTTTCCCACTTACTCATTCAAATATTCTTCATGCCTACTTAGACTTCTTTTCTCTCTTTTTTTGACCCATACATTATTATATATCCCGTACAGACTCATAATTACAAATTTGCCTCGTTTCCGAATTTTCACAATGGGTGCAACTGAAAAAAACGGAGGGAGTATATAATTGTATTAATTTTTATAGATAGGTGATATATTTTTCAAAATATAATTATTTAAAAATAAAGGGATAAACATAAAAAGAAGTGATATTATCATGTGATTGAAGATAATAAGCTTGTAATTTCAGAATAAGAATGATTATCTTAATTCATATAAGATTTAAAAACAAAGCAAAGATTGAAATCACACACCATAACAAAGCATGAATAGGCAGGTCATAATCCAACCAAACACCTTAATTACATCAGAATATATATCAATAACACACAATCAATAGCAATGTGAACGAACACTATACCACCACAACTTTTACCACCGGCCACCTTAAACTCGAGTCCCGCAACCAAAACAACCATCACACTCACCCAAACACATCAACATACGAAACACATTCACACTGCACACATAACAACATGTTAATACACGCAACACGGACCATGCACCGAAATCCTGCAACCCAAACACCAAGAGAACACTAGATTCGCACGCACTGCGGGAACGTCAACGGCATCCACGACATTAAACCCAATGATAACACTAGACTTCGCACAAACAGCACACGATTTGTGTTTGAACCACCACTAGATCTGATTTTGTTGGGTTCCTATGTGGTTTTGGCTCGCGATTATGCTGCACATTATGCTCGCGATTTATGCTCGGGTGTGCTTCTATCAGAGAATGAACGGGGGGTTGAACTCAATCCAAAGCTACTCGTCAAAATTCTTGCTCAATTGCCAAGCTTAGCTTAATTCGATTGTATCGATTCACTGAAGTTAGATAAATCGAAAATCAAGCAATGCAGCGGAATCGAGACGGATGCCAAGGCGAAGGAATGGAAGAAAATAAAAAAAGAAGAGAAAGTGAAGAATTGAAGAAGAAGAATGAAAAGAGTAGAACCCAAAGTGTAATATGTGAAAATGAAGAATTGTAGAAGAAGAAAAACCAACAATGGAAGAAAATACTGAAAAGTGAGAAATAAAAAGACCGTTACACTCGTTAGCTAATGAGTATGGGCTCTACGTTATTTTTGTTTCATGGGCCTTATAAACAAGAGGCAACATTAATAAAGGTGTGGCCTGCTAACTTATAAAGTTGTGTATAAAAATATTTGGTAATATTTTAATAGTAATATATACTAGTCCAGGATTTGTTTTTGTTAATGTTATTTTTGAGTTTTTCTCGGTTAAATTCTGAACTATTGGGTTTCTCACTTGTGTCTGTGATTTTTTTCTTCTATCGCGCTATCCTAGATTATTGAGTTTTTTTTTCTATTTTTTACTCTAAAGTATTGGGCTTTCTCACTATGCCTAAATAACTAATATATTTTTTTGTTTTGTTTTTGTGCTCATGTATATATGTATAAGTACTCAAACGTTTTTAATATTGTAATGCATTTGAAATTTTGATTGTTGTTTAGTATACTTGGGAGAAGTTTAAATTTTCCAAATATAAGAAGTAAAAAATATTATTATGTGAGGTTTTGTTGTACCATGTCAAGTTTGATAGGAAAGTGAGCTTCTTAGCTTACAAATGAAATTTTAAAATATGAATAATCATACATCTTAAGACAAAATCAAGGAAATGAGTCTGGTTTCTATTTGTAGGGGCAACTAGTAGAGAAAATCAATATTTAGGGGTAGTAATGAAAAATATTGCCAATATCTACAGAGGCACAAATCGGAAAGAATAGAAAAAAATACATATGACATAAGTGAGGAAATCTCAAATTTCAGAGGTATAATGAAAAAAAAAAACCATATTTTTGGTCAGCGGATATAACTGAGTAATTCAAATGAATAAGTGAATGAAAAATGATAGAATGCAACAAATGTCAAAAACAGTATAAAAAAATAATTTGAAGGAACTTATGGTGCATCAACATCTGTTGATGGCTAAGATAATGTCATAGATCAAATCATAAGATTAAATAAGATCAGACCTGTTATAATACTGGCCTTGATTCAGGGTCTTTGTTTCACGTAATAGTAATCTTATAAAAAGGTTTATTAATTGAAAGTTGTAATTATTATTATTATTACTATTATTATTATTATTATTATTATTATTATTATTATTATTATTATTAGATTTTTAATATTAATCATTATATATGTATTTAATTAATTTTTTGTAATGTTAACCTCTCAATCATAATTGGGGAAGAGTTTATTTCATTAGTAGCTGACAGCTTCATGGCAGGGATATTGGGATAGCAGAGTGGTTAGTGTATGTTAGTAGAGAACCACTACGTTCCATTTGGATTGCAGAAGTTGAGACTTGTCATTAATGAGACAGAAAGGAGTACACAAAAAGTTAAAATAAAAAATAAACAAAATAACAACTAGCTTTTCAACTGTAAATCAAATTAGACATTATTAAGTTTGGTTGAATAAGCTTTTCGGATATGCAACAATACAGTGATTTGGTTTGCAAAGGTGCTCCAAAGAGACTTGCTGTGCCTTCCGACACGAGAGCTATACTAAGTGAATCGACTGATTCTTATTCTGAGGCTGTTATTGTGTTAATTTTGTGTATATGCAAATGAGGGAATCATTTGAGGTCTGTTACTCAGTTTTAGCTTTCTCATTCATTTCAATTTCGTTTCAACTCAAATTAATATAAATTAAACAACACAATAACAATTATTAAATGTAAATAGTAACTTTTTTTGACGAGTAGTAACACCTATTAGTATACAATCGTTGACATAAACTATTAGCAAAAATAAATATATATATTAATAATAGTACTAATTTTATATAATGAGACGGTTATAGTTACAATATAATGAACATAAATTACTTGGTATAGCATATGTTTAATTTAGAATATATCTGGACACATTCACCATATCACAGATTTATGAATAATGACAAAGTAAATCTCATAGTGAGGAAAGTGGGTGATAGCTTGGTGGTAAGCTTCCCCTTCCCCCGGCATGCCTCGGGGTCGAACTCAACCGACATAGCGAGTATGTATCCCCGCCCCCACTGCACAGTTCTGAGATAAGGGATCTGTGATGAGGGTTCAACGCACCGTGTAATTTTTGTAGTAAAAATAAAAAAATAGATCATAATTAATAATCAGTTCGTTGATTTCAGTCAAGGTAGACTGACCTTGGTCATTAGGCTAGTTAGTTAGAGTAAGTTAATTAGTTATTAGTACGAGAGGCATGAATCAAGATAATAACCATTAATTGTTGGGATACATGCCACGTCACTCGGGGCATAAGGTATTTATATAAAAACGATATAGAAACGTATTTTTCACATCGACAACTATTAATTAACTAGTAGAATATACATATAATTCAATAGACAACTATCTAACAATATGAAAAGATGACGATCTGACGGTGGTTGTTGATATGGACGGTAGACCAGTACTGTTGCTGCACCACATTTTTTTTCACTTTACCAAGGGATAATGACAACTTATTTTTACACTAGACAACTCTTATTTTAGTGATTAGTGTGAGACATCATCTATCCCTAATCAGTTAGACGGGTAAGTTCGTAATTGTAGCGCGGAGTTTTAGATGTGTGACTTTAGCTCGATTGGCTATTTATGGCCGAAAAGATGACAATCATGGGAGTATGATTGATCATAAGAAACACTTCCAACATTATACACAACTTTATGTGATTATCTTTAGGGATTTAATGGTTACACTTTCAACTTGTGTCATTGAGGATAATAAGCGGATACTTTTATTCAATGTACTGACATAAATTGAACTAACTAAAATTAAGTAATAATAAAGACTGAATTAAATTAACCAAACTAAACTAAAATTATATAATATAAGTTCAAATAAAGTAGAGCATAGTAAAGAACTGAGGTAAGGCAATTAATTAAGATAGGGATAAAGTTTAAAAATAGGAAAATTTTACACGGTGACCTCGACTCTTGGCAAAAAAGAGCGTGCGTGCAACTAAATTTCAATATGTAGGAGTTTTTTTAATTATCTAAACGTGATTCTAAATATAGTAATTTCATGAAGTTTGTTAATTAACCTATGGTAATTACTTAACTGGCAGTTATCTTAAACCATGTAAATACTGAACCCACCCCCTCATTTCTAACTTCTTTCATTTCTTCTTCAGTCGTTCATTTTTCTAAGTTGTATGTTCTATTTATTGGTTCAAAAATTGTAATTTTCCGCCGTGCGAAAATGGCTTTTTGAGGTCACATTCTTCGAAGAATGTTGCCACTAATGGGGTGTTTAATTGGGTAAAATAAGAGTATGTAATTGCGATCTCAAAGCTTGTGAAAGTCGTTCTTGCAAGTGAGATAATCCAGGAACCTACTCAATGTGTAAGTCGGGGTGTGGGATTTTTTCGATTGTAGTTATGAATGATGATGTGGTAGTCTATTGATGCAGTCCAATTCAAGGACAATGGTGAGTTGAAGTAGGATTGATGATTTGAGGAGATGTATCGAAAATTGGGAAACTTGTCTTGTTGGTTGGTTAGCATTTGTTATTGTGTATTGATAAATGAAAATGTATTGTTGATATCTTCATAAAATAAGTGTGGTTATAGTTTTTTTCTCAAGTTATTGTTGTTTTTCATTTAAGTTAATGAATTGAAAATCCTTTGGGCGATATTGGAAATCTTTATGCAATTTCTATACGGTGGAACGGCAATTTGAAAATCCTTGTTGCGATATATAAACTTTGATGCATTATGTACGGTGCAAGGGCAATATGAAATTCTATCATTGTAGTACGATAGTATTATAGAGTTAGAATGCTGCCAAGCAAGCAATCATCGAGAAACTCAAAAACAATTTGACAAAAGTGAATTCAACTATCAATCAAAGCTCACATTAACTCTGATCTGAATCAAAGACTCATGACAGCACTCACGGTAAACCTATTCAAACCGACGTACATCAACACAATCAAAGAGGGAACGTAAATTCAAACAAGAATATATATCCGAGTATTTGACGTAGGGACCTCTAGGGAGTTTACACATGTCACGACGCAAACCATCAAGAAGACTTCGCAAACTTCTCAAGCTCAATGATTTTGCCGCATACTAAGAACATGTCTCATAAACTAGGAAGATTGGGAAGTACGCTAATATATATTATTGTTATTTATTATGAAGATTTATCAAAGCATGTGCTCTTCACACGCGCTTCTCATCACAGACGACAATCAATGCATCCGACCTTTGTGTTGTAATGTTTGACTATAGATCACTCATCGCAGACAAAATGTCCTAATGTTATGTAGATCGATACATTCAGAGATACACCTGACGAGTGCAACTCAGTTAGTGGGTGAGTCATCCCAAAGAGTTTCTGCATACGGCGAACTACGAAAAAACACATAGAGACCTTCTTCTAAGCGTATCAGTGCTACTCACTTGAACACTTTTGTTGGTTATAATTTTAAAATCATTAAATTCATTATGCCAAGAGGGGAGGAATGGTCCGCTAAAAATGAGCGTAAATACCTAATGATGTAAAAAGACTTATTGCTTAAAGTAAGAAATATGAATTTCTCTATTTTTTTGTACTTTTTGTACTAAATAAAAGAAAATTTATATTATTGATGTAAAAGCATTCGAAATCAAAAATCATTAATTGATTGAGACTATTTATTCATTGAATCACTTAACTAATGTAAATTATTTTGAAAACATGTTTAATTAAATTAGTAATGTCAAATATAAATACATAGATATCATAGTACTATTTTTTTCTAATGAAAGTTATCATTATGCAAATTATTTTGAATCATATGAATTATAATATCTATCAACTTTATTATGTATTCAATAATACTATTGTATGTCAATGTAATTACTTATTTATGCCTTGTCGGAAGATTCATTGACAGGAAAAAAACATTGCCATTCGAAAATTTGAAAATCATATATCCCGGCGCATTCGTTAAATTTGAAACTATATCCTATTTCCATGATTTTTTCTAATTACATATTTGCTGATAATTTTAATTTAAAATTTGACCACATGTACGGCATCGCGTGCTTTAAGGTAGTTTACAACTAACTATAATATAAATAGTAGATTCCCTCATAATAGCGTATAAATGTTTTTAAAAATGAAATGTCAAGCACCATCGGTGCATCGAAATACTGTAATGTAATGTATGGGAGATATGTATATCATCATTAGTAATAAAGTAACTTTTTCTAGATATTTTCGAAAAATGGGTTATACTTCAAGATAATGACATTGACGACAATCTCGTAAATATAGAAATAGTTTGTAATGGATTGCTATAAGAGAAAAAGTTTTTAATTTACACAATACCCCTAAAAAGTAAAGAATGTGTCTTTGTCTATACAGAAGTATATTTAAAAAAAATTACGAAGCGCCCAAATCAATTATTAGACATATTGTTGCTGGACTACATATTATTAATAACACGTGTAACCATGCTTTTATGCGAACATTGAAAAAGCGTCTTTAGTTTTTGGTTCAATTACTACCACTAAATTGCACAGAACACCCACCTTCGAAACCCTATAGAATACCTATCACACCAATCATGTTCAAACTGCACAAGTTCACAACTATTTCCTTAAACCCTCCACAAACCCACCGCAAATATAATACATTATTCATCCTTAGACCGCAAAGCCATATAAATGATATAATTAAGGAAGTAAATTCATATTATTTAGAATATATCTCTTGCTAATTGGATATTTCGAAAATGCTCTTTTAAAAATTTATTAATCTTCAACCAAATATTCCCATTTTAAATGCATGCAGATTGGTATAAAAAAGAAAGTGCATGGTACAAAGTGGATAAGCAATGCCATAAAAGCTTAATCGGTTGGATGTTCATATATTTTCAACCAAACATATCAAATCATATTAAGGATGATTATACTATCTGATTTAGAATTATTGACAATCAAGCTACCATGCATTTATAAGATTCATATACCTCTTCTTGTTCAACAAAAATCATTAGTTGTTTTTTTTTAATTATCCCAATCGTACCTCTCAATTTTAGTTTTCTCATAACCCATAACCCTAAATAATTCATACAATAAATCAAGTTAACTAAAATAAAAATTAAAAGAACCTCACCAAACCAAATTAGCCACCGCCGAATTGAACCCTACCACCTACCCAGGCCTGCACCCAGAACTCTCTCACTCCTCCAACTTCACCTGTGAACTATACGGATCACCCTCGAACCCACTTCGAATTTACCCTCAAAACTACTTTGTTCGAATGCTGGTTGTATTAGGTGGTAGTAAAAATTGGTAGTGAGAGGTTGTTAGAAGTTGGATTTGTGGGTGCAGTGTTGTTTGAATGAGGGTTTAATGGTGCAGTGAATTGGGGTTATCTGGTTTTTGTGTGGCGTGGTGGTGGTGCGAAGTGGCGTGGGGTGCAAAGTTGTGCGAGACAACATGAGGTGCAATTTGGTGTGTTGGTGGTGCGATCTATTGTTGGTACTGTGAGTTGATGTTCATGGTGGTGTGCTGCAGCCCYCGAAGTGGTACGAAGGGAGGTGGTTCGAAGGTGAGGGCAAGGATGGCTAAGGTGGTGGGGAGTTTTGGGATTTTATTTTTATTAATTTAAAAGTAGCTAACAGGGGTAAATCTTATGAAAAACCTAAAGCCGAGGGGTATAGCTGGAACTGTTTAAAAAAACCGTGAATACAACTTGAAAAAGTGAAAAACTCACAGTATATTGAAAAAAACCAATCCATAAATTTAGAAGGAAAAAAAAA
>SNQN01000991.1:64245-84553 GCA_008642245.1 Bassia scoparia
GTTTACAAGGATCCAATGTCACAAAATCTTAACTCCTCCCCCTCTCTATTTTATGCATGCACCTTGACCAAGCATGAAGAACTTAGTGGAACAAAGGAAGTAATTTACAAAGACAACTGCTTCATTTATGAGCTATGTTACCCCGCTGATTAACTGTCTACTTGGATACGAGTATCCAAGTATCCGACTCGGTCATTTTGTATAAAAAAGTGAAGTTTTTAGTTAAAAAATAAGTATCCAAGTGTCGTGTCCGACACGACACGTGATTTTTGAGGGAGATGWGGGTGTCGAAGTAACATAGTTTATGAGTATTATCCAGAAGCTTAAACGCCTTGAGGTGATAAAAACAAGAAAGCAACGCTAGAAATGAAGCTAATGTGCTGCTTACAGATGAGGTGCACAAGGTAGTTATAAGATTATAAAAAGAAATACAAGCAAGCCAACACACTCAACCACAAACCCAATAATAAAAACAGCATGTCGTGTGCACAGAATGTCTGTAACGCCASAAATTATMGTTGACGACGATAGCATACTTTATTTCTGTTATTGGAAAAGAGGATAATAGTATAAACAGCTCTTCACTAGCAATTTTTCTTGTTTGAGCAAAAGCATGCATCTGCAAATAAATTGCAAGTACAATATTGCTGACAATAAATGAGTGAATACATGCCTTCAAAGCAGATAAAAGAAAAACCACAAGCCGTTGGGAAAGCAATGTGCAAATTCCACCTCTATGCATTTCATTTCTAGTATTATCACCAATCAGCTGTGAGCCTATTGTTTAATGATTTAATAATCTCTTTTTAATTATCTCGTTTATTAAAAGATCTGGCCAGCGCCATAGTTCAGTAATGACTAGATATACCATTCTGGTTGTGATACTCTTACGTCTTTACAAAACAAAAGACAAGTTATAACAGTATAACCCGTCAAAAAGGAAACATATGGTTATGCTACAGTATATATGGGAAATCCTTAAATTATTAGTATAGACGGTCAAGTGGAATATATAGATTTTCTAGTAACGATCGCAAAAGGATTAAAAAAAATCAAAAAAAAAAATCATTGCAACAAGACACATTAGACAAACAAGCAATACACCAATCAAAAATATTCAGAAATTGTGCCATAAAGAAGAAATCTTGTGACAAAATTTCTTAAACATTTGTTTCTAGACAACAGCTAGAAGTCTCTCCCATCCCATTTCCCTACATAGCAACTAGAAGAGACGTACACAAAATATTACTCAATACATGGGACTAAGGCTTTGATTGTTTGATTGACATGTGAAGCTTTAAACTGTCTCTATCCTAAACTATATGACCCATCTTTATAAGGTTGGTGCATAAAACATAATTTTGAGGAAAGATAAGAATATTGAATGAGAAAAATACAACACTTCYGCTTCTTCAAGCATAAGAGGAAAATTATCTTTGACAATGACAATTTAACAAAAAAACACAGGTTAAGTGTTTTGCATTSTGAGACACACSAAAGACTAACAGCATGTTTGGATAACAAAGGAGTAGGGAAAGGAAGGGAAGGGAGAAAGGAGGAAGGGAGGGGAAATGTGAGGTTCATTTTCCTCCAAACCTCTCCAAATTTGGAGGGATTAAGCTTATTAAGGAGGGAGGGGAAATGGATCCCTTCCTCTCCCTCCCCTTCTCCTAAATCTATTACCAAACAAGAAAATTTMTCCCCTCCCTTTCTCTTCCCATCTTTTCCTTCCATTTCTTGCTATCCAAACATTGGGTAAGGAGGCAAACTAAAATATATTCATGGAAAAGCAGAGAAATAGATACACATACACCTGCGTCCTTAAATAAATGTCACACTTGCCTCTTTTGCCCACCCCAATTTAAATGTCACACTTCCTTCTAAAGTAAAACTTCCCATTAAAATGATGTTTCTTTTACCTCAATTTGTCACCACTAGACAATGGAAACTTGTGCCACTTCTCCAATATCACTGCCTATAATGAAAATAATAGACCTAATATCTATTTATATTTATAAAAACTAATATCTTCTACACCTCTACTTTCTTTTTCTCCGAAGTCCTAAAACTATGTACTTTCTTATTAAGGAACGAGGGAATACTATTGTTCTTTTTAATCAGAAGACAGATGAAATGTGTTCATTAGTTATGACGTAATCATGATTTATCAATGTTTCAGCACATCAATGCATATCATATGCAGCAACAATACTGGCATGGAGATTCCTCTTGGACCAGAGGTGTGATTTTCACTAACTAAATTTTGAATGAAAGACCTCAAAGTCAAGAGAGTGCACTGAGAACACCATCATATAAAATCTTGTAACATCAATTCGACGCTTCCATATACCTGTCTCTTATACACATCTAGATGTGTATAAGAGACAGCTCCTAAATCTATTACCAAACAAGAAAATTTGTCCCCTCCCTTTCTCTTCCCATCTTTTCCTTCCATTTCTTGCTATCCAAACATTGGGTAAGGAGGCAAACTAAAATATATTCATGGAAAAGCAGAGAAATAGATACACATACACCTGCGTCCTTAAATAAATGTCACACTTGCCTCTTTTGCCCACCCCAATTTAAATGTCACACTTCCTTCTAAAGTAAAACTTCCCATTAAAATGATGTTTCTTTTACCTCAATTTGTCACCACTAGACAATGGAAACTTGTGCCACTTCTCCAATATCACTGCCTATAATGAAAATAATAGACCTAATATCTATTTATATTTATAAAAACTAATATCTTCTACACCTCTACTTTCTTTTTCTCCGAAGTCCTAAAACTATGTACTTTCTTATTAAGGAACGAGGGAATACTATTGTTCTTTTTAATCAGAAGACAGATGAAATGTGTTCATTAGTTATGACGTAATCATGATTTATCAATGTTTCAGCACATCAATGCATATCATATGCAGCAACAATACTGGCATGGAGATTCCTCTTGGACCAGAGGTGTGATTTTCACTAACTAAATTTTGAATGAAAGACCTCAAAGTCAAGAGAGTGCACTGAGAACACCATCATATAAAATCTTGTAACATCAATTCGACGCTTCCATATACTCACCTGTGTATAAAGGAGGCTTGTGTCTTTACCACGAAATATTTTTGCAATAAATTTCCCTCCCTTTCTCAATATGTGCGTCACAATTGTCAAACCCTAGAAAAAAATCATCCAAGGTCGTAAATCACAACATCGAAATGAAGAGCCAACAAACAAAAATACACAGAACAATGCAAACTCAAAACAATTCCCGTTTCCATCCATATTGGCTGTGAAAAGTTGCACCCAACAGTTCCCAAAGAAAAACGAAGTACTTCTAATATCTGAAAACTTAGTGCAGCCTCATTTTCCTTGGTAAGTTCATAGCAGAAAGATAATTAATGCAACATTAGCAACAATTTTCACAAGCTTTAGAAAAGTCGGCCAAGTTAAAAACATATAAACAAGGCCGTAAAGATGATTGAATCTTTTAACAAAGGAATACAATCTATGATAAAAGTTTGCACATGAAGATACTTAGATCTGTTCCACAGGCTCAACTTGAAAAGGGAACACGTAATTGTCATACAGAAGCAATAAGACCACACATGCAAACAGAAGTGAATCCTCTCACTTACTTTGATCTATTTGTTACAAGGTTAATTCCAAAACAAGATCAGTTGATGCAATAATGTCTCTCTAATAGTTAGCATACAAAGCCTAATGGATTATTAATCAAAAGAAATTTATTGCATATTTTGTAAAGAACCGAAAAAGAGATGTCAAAGGCTCCTTAATAAAATAAGAGAGAAGAACTATTTTTTTATTTTTTTTATTCTGTAACATACATTCGGTGTGGTTATTATCAGTCAAGAAGTTATGTTGGATTAACCACATATTCAATTTACTGAACACATTCATGAGTTACAGATCAGTTAAGCCAGGTTTACTAAGAAGCTGTGCAGTTATTCTATTAAAATTTAAGCAAATTGAACATCAGATTCTTAGATATCCACTCATCCTTGTATAGAGCAAAAGAACCAGTGTTTGGGTGAATTAGCTAGTCTAAACATAGCATAGGTCTGCAGAGCGACTCAGAAAACAAAATTAGAGCACTGACATTAAGCATAGAAGCTAGTGATAAGATATTATTACCGCCAATATAAGCTGAGATTGAACAAACTCATCCATATCATGAAGACCAGTCACTGTGCATCAAGGAGGTTAACAACTTTTAAAAAAAATCGCTATTGCACTGATTATAAAAGTCAATTTACAATTCTACAATTTTATTTAAATTTTACAATCATGTCAAGGCTAAAAAGTCAAGTTTAAAGCTTACCATAGGTGACCATCACAAACAACCAAGTCAGCCTTGCATCCATCAAATGTCGAATGACCTGGCAGATGTTAGAGGAATTTTGCAATGATGAGACGAGCGACAAAAGAAAACTTCTACAAATGCCTACAAATAATTGTTCAAAGTAAGTGATGGAGCTATTGGCAACTCCCTGTCGGTTTTGGTGCCAAAAAAACAGTGGTACTTCTCAATACAACTCACAAGGATGTAAACAAAAAAAAGCTGACAATGTCCACATATCAAACAATCTCTCTAACACCTAAATTCAACTATATATACAATTCTAGAGAGTCAGGGAATTTCCTTATTAACCAAGAGTGATCAAAAAATTATTTCAAGCTTAAAAACTAAAAACAATGGGTGCAAAGGATTAGAAGCACACTTGTAAATTTGTTACTACCCAGTCACCAAATGACATCAGCAATAGCCAGAGACTCGATTAGATTATTAAAATAATGATACAACAACTCTTAGAGTAGCATTGGGAAAACATTCATAATTGCATTAGAGCAGCTTCAAGGAAGGATGCAGTATGCTCACAATACCTTTCGTCAAAGTCACTCTCAATTAAGTTAATTACCTTGAAGTTCAGAAAAAATTATGCAATATAAGTGAAGAGATGTTCTTGAAATTTTGACAGAAAATATTCAAAAGTACCTCCATCTCACACCTTCTAACTGCTAACAATAGGACATATCACACAGGATTTCAACTTTATATAACATAAGACATATCACACAGGATGTCCACTTTGATTTTTTCCCTTTCAAGACATGGGGACCACAATAAATTATCATATAATCCACTTATTTCTACTTTTTTGGGGTCCACAACATCTTCTCTCTACTCTCATCTATGGGTCCCACATACTTTATTAAATTACCCACTATCCTAATCATTTACACCAAAATTTGCTTCAAAAACCAAAACAAAGTGAGACATCTAAAAAACGGAGGTAGTATATAGAATATCATCAAGTGTATATATTAACGCAAAAAAAAAAAAAAAAAAAACGCATACCTAAGAAAAAATACACCCTTACCACTTCAGCTGTTCTAGCATTGGTTATGTCACCTTGCACTTGAATCACTCCTTCAATTGGAGCCATGGGCTGCAGATCAACAGCCACTATAAGAGGAGGGTCAGTATCCCTGCAGAAGCATAAAGTTAAACATGAATATCATCATGAACTGGTCCCACTAATAWAAKAATAAACACAAATTTAAAACTTTCACAGAACTCCATAACCATCTACAGTTGTCAAACTTTTACAAGCACAATTCTTTGATTTCCTGGAAAAACATCCTTAGGAGGCACATAGAAACTATAGAAACCTCTAAAGAAATCAGCAGCTCTATTATGCTAGCATTGCACAGATACTATGAGCACTCTATATTTGGTACTTATAGAGACAGTTATTTAATGACAATCCAATATACATTGTCTGGGCTTAAACTATAGATACTTTAGCATATAAAGAAACATAGCTCGTATAAGTGAATATCAAACTATTAATACATTATTTGTTGTTTGGGCTTCATTTTTTGAAGAGAAAATATTCTACTTAGTGCACATACTTTTCATTTTTCACAACACAATTAATTCCTTGGGAAAACAACTTGAAACCTCAATGGCACAGCATCAACAACAAAGTAACCATTCTATCAAAAAACAACAAAGTAACCAAACCATATTAGGGCCATTTCATTTCAATTACTTATTTACTTGTTCAATCAACAGATGCAATGAATGTTAAAGTGAAAAATGTTTACATTTGTATATGACGACTTCAACAAGAAGCAATACCTTTCCTCTCTAATTTGACATCAGACTCATAAGGCATAGGAGAACAGCAATAAGTGCCGCATATCTTAAATTATAGATACAGTCACAAAATCATAGCACCATATATGCTCTGGATACAAAAGAATAAACAGCGGGACTAGAGGGCCATCCAGCTCCCAAGTAAAACGTTCAATAGTCACCTATTCCCACACATCAATATAAAAATATGACCCGTAAGAAAAACAAAAATAGAGACAAGGAGACATACCTAGCATCAGAAGAAAGCTTCGCTGGGAGATACAACTTCCGGCTCAAAACCTGTATAGAAGGATATACATTATATTAAGTAGATTCTCATAAGGTTCTTACAACTTTTTTTAACCATCCCTAATTAGTCTTTATCTGTTGCACTCAGCATTCAATTAAAACACAGGGTAGATGCACATTTTCCAGAACTTAGCAGTGCAAAATGAACAGTAGTTAGTATAATACATGTATAGATACAAAGATATTTAAAGAGTCCGTCATTAARTCGAGCTATCAGCTATATGCCAATGTTTACATGTTTTCAGTAATTCATCATGTTTACACACAGCAGTATAAATCTTGAAACGTCTGTGTATGAGAGGGAGAAATCAAATGCATATGATCCTAGGATATTCTTGAACACTAATTCTGTCAACTCAAGAGCACTAGATTAGACACTGATGTAAGAGATTGAGCAACAACACAAAACCTGACTCCAACTACCAGGTGCAGCACAAAGATCCACCACCCTCTTCACCCCTGCAAATTCCGCCKACAACTCATATTCAAAGTTTTACAGCCAAATTCAAGCAGATAGACATTGGATATCAAGGGCTACAATTTACCTTCAAAAATATTGAATTCCTCATCAATTTGAAGGAGCTTAAATGCACTTCGAGCTCGCCACCCTTCTTCCTTTGCTTTTCTGTAGTAAATATCCTGCAAGAAATTAGGTCCATTGGAAATTAGGTCAATTTTAAGGAAAAAAAWTAAAAATTAAATAAATTTATTTGACGGTTCAATGGACATTAGATAAGTGTCCAAACCCTCTTATCCCTTGAAGCTTTGCCCATTCTTCACTTGCTGTATGACAAACTGAAGTTCAAATGAAGCTATTAGACATGGAAATTAATATCAAATAAAGCAAAAGCAAGATCAACAGTTGAAATATTTTACAAAAAAAATAAAATAGAATAATTGATAGTTTGATACACAAAGTTCTAGAGCACCAAAATCCCACCTCAAGGCCGAGTCTGGGAATTTTGTTCGGGTTTGATTATTTGAATGAAAGATCAAAACCTTTAGTATATAACATTTAAAATAACATAGTCTTCAAGGTTTTATGATGCAAATACATTATAGGGAAATTCCAAGGTATACCATTGAGTTCTTGCGTATTACAAATTATACCACTCTTTGTTTTTTAATCCATATTATACCACTYAATTTGATGCTTAATTGCTACAGTAAACTAAAGAATTACAAACTTTAAGCAATCGTTAATTTGGCGTTAGTTGGATGTCAATCTAATCCAACTGCCTTACTTATATTTATTCTCACGTTTCCTTCTCATATTTGCAACTCACTTATCTCTCATGCTTTTCAATTTGCAAATTGRAACTCAGTCATCTCCTTTCTCTTTCTTTTACTGTAATTCGTTTTCATCAATGGCAGGTTTGAGTTATAATTCTTCAATGGCTCAAAACGTTGTTTTTTCTCAAGGAAATTGTTGCAAAATTAAGATTTGTCCAAGCTGCTCTCCAATGAAGTTAACGGAGATTAGGATTTATGAAACAATACATAATTCCAATAAATAATTCCAGTTCATAATTCCAATAAAAAAACATAAGTCGAACAAAACATTGAAATGAATGAAGAAAAGAAAAAATCAACTCAAAGGGATATTAATCACTTACATGGTGTTGATTTCGTACAACCCTCGATCAAAGCTCTAATGTTTGAAGTTCGATGTTTTTATGAATAGTAAGAGAGAGCAATTTTGGTGGGTGGGGATATTTAGGGGGTTTGTTCCTATTTTTTAATTTTAACACTAACACTAAAATCAAGAAACTAACATTTGCCTAAATTTCTAACTCTTTAGTTTACTGTGAACTAAGCATTAAATTCAATGATATAAGCTAGGAAGTAACGGACAATCGCCAAGGTAGCGTATCCCGTGCAGACACGTGTCGGAAACGCACACACCTTGTAAATCCGTGTCCGACACACAAAA
This sequence comes from Bassia scoparia, assembly GCA_008642245.1. Lineage (NCBI taxonomy): Eukaryota > Viridiplantae > Streptophyta > Magnoliopsida > Caryophyllales > Amaranthaceae > Bassia > Bassia scoparia. Next base: position 72,642 of record SNQN01000991.1, read on the forward strand.
AGACGTATCACAATTTTTATTATATTTTTGGCACACACGGACACGAATAGGAAACGTGATGGACATGTGTCGGACACGTTTTCGAGAACAAGACTTGTTTTTCCTATTCTAATCTAAAATCTAGCATCCATAAATCAATTCTCACTAAACCAGTTTCTTTCTCCTCATTTAGGTCGCTCCTAGAACTAATCTTTTCTCTCGTCATTTATGTCGCTTTTGCCAATTCGCGACGCTGATTTAATTCACTTATTTGTTTGGTTTGTTAGATTTATTAGATTTTGTTTCCTTAAATTTAAACTTTTATCATGTACATCTAGCTTATTTCAAAATTTTTATATATACACTGATATTGTTTAAAGTGCGTTTACCTATATTAATGCAAGCTTGTTTATTTCATTTATATTGATATGCTTATTATATTACATTCCGAGTCATGTGGTCGCTATTTTTAAATTGAAATTTTTTTGTACCGTGTCGTGCTATTGTCGTGTACCATATCCTGTATTGGTGCAACGTACGGTATAATATGATTAAAAAAGAGTGGTAAATTTGAATACACAAGAACTCAATGGTATACTGGATTTCCTACATTATATTAGAACAATTACATAATCTAATTTAATTGAAAAAAATAGTCCAAGAAAAGCAATAATCAATATAAGTCAAAGATATGACTTCACATAGCCATAGCATACATCAAAGTATGCCTAAAATCATTGCAAAGTACACTCAGTTACAAACATACATCAAGCAAAATAAGATGCATTCCTAGACTAATAAATCCAACATTTAATCAACATACAAGGATAGACAAATTGCAAACTAAATGGTCAAATCCAAACCAAGTTAATTTCATCACTCAATCTCCTGAATGCAAACGAGTACCAAAACAATCAAGCTTTGTAATTTACCAATAATTAAACATGGTTAGAAATGGAAATCATATTTTGATGCATTGCTCACGTATAAATTGATGAACTAGTTGCATTAAACATTTAATTGATCCTAAGATTCAAAACTAAAAGTGAGGTTGTGAGAATGAATTGATATTCGTGAATTCAAAACAACAATGGTAAGAATGGTCGGAAAAATTGGAGTTAATCACAAACAACAAAATACATGAGTTAGGGTAAATAAAGATTAGGGCAGAGAAAAATAACCGCGAAAGTAAAATGGTGCGTTGGTGGCGGCAGTGTTGGTGCGAGCTGGGTGTCTTCAGGAGAGAAGAAAAGTGAGAGAGGGAAGATGCACTGAGCACTGAGGTCTGAGGAGGGGTTTGAAACTTTGAATTTGTTAATTTACAAACGAAGAGAATTTTGATTTACACGCTGCCCCGTGCAGCATAAACAATGCAGCACGATGGGCATTTTTGTTTTTCGTGGTGGGCTCGTTGACTTTTTTTTTTCAAATTATAGTATTAGTTGTGATTTGTCATATCATCGATTCATTTTACCATATCCTAGGTTCATTTTCACCACTTACTTCATTTTTATCAATCTATCATTGTGTGATTTTCATATCTGATTCATTTATCATATTCTGGGTTCAAATACCAATCTTAGTGTGATGTTGTCATATCTCTTGATTCATTTAATCATATCCTTATAGTGGATTTTGTCATATTTACCTTTGATTTGAAAAATAATAAAATAAAATAATAATAATAATAATAATAAATAATAAAATACTAATAATAATAATAATAATAATATAATAATTGCAAAAAGCGAAGTGGGCCGTGGGCGCATTACAAATGCAGCCTGCTGCCATTTATCATTCTCGATTTAAGTGTGTTAACTATAAACGGAGCTTTTTCTAAGAATAAATAGTAATAGATTTTGCGGGTGCAAATTGCATCGTGCTATAAAAATAAATGTTTCACTTTACAATTAATTATGAGTTTATTCTACAATATATTAATTCGTATTATTGAATTATAAGGGGTATATATGACAATATACAACCATATACAAATTTTTATGATAGTCCCTCAACTATAAAGATACAATAGGAAAAAAAATGTGAGAGGTTGTAAATTTTTATGATAGTCCCTCAACTATGAAGATACAATAGGAAAAAAAATGTGAGAGGTTGTACTATATGACCTTCAATACTATAAACTTTATCGGTAAATATATTATCCTAAAATGCATTCGGTGATAATTGATATGAATTACTTGTAAATTTTATTGTTTTTTTAATGTTACAAAAATATATAATCTCAAATTCTATTGTGTTGGAGTAGTTGGGAAAACAATCATTAATTACTCGTTTTGACATCTAACATAGTGTCACTATATYTACCTTARTAAAAACTATGAGAATATTTATTATACTTTGTATAAAATTATTTTAGAATTCAAATAAATAAAYAAATATTATCTTTTAACATGGTGYGMTTTTTTTTAATGTGAAAGTGGGGAGTTAGGTGAAATTGGATGGTTATTATTTTTCTTGAGGTGGTTTAATTTTTTTGAGAGGGAAAGTATATGGAAAAGATTACTTTGGAGGGAAAGAATGTGAGGGCTTTGGTTTTGGAGGAAAGACACGKGGTYAAGTGTTGAGGTAGTTACAAATGGTAACATTTGTTTAATAATATAGATATCAAAGGAACACTACCAACACCTACTCACTTCCCTTATATTTCCTCCGTAACGAAATAAATGTAACAATTATAACAAAAAATTGCAAAAATTGTACAACATTCCTATTTTGGTAAATTTTTAACAGCAAAAAGACCTTACTACCCTTAATTTATTTCCTAATGACACACTAATTTGAACACTTAATACCTAATCTCCCTCCGRCACCACACGATCGAACTTAATTCRTCTCACTACCACTACGATCGAACTCTCATCGCAACCCCACGATCGAACTGCATCCACCACAATTGAACTCGCCAAKGATCAAACTGCATCCGCCATGATCGAACTCYCCAACACCATGACGAACTGCCTCCGCCACCACGACAACGACGAAATCCATCTTTAGATCTGGTTTTTCGTTTTGAATTTGTTAAATAAATTTGTTGAATTTAGATCAGGAATTTGGTTCGAATTTGTTGAATTCGAGGTTTCGTAATGGTTTGTTGGGTGGTGTTTAGTGGAATTGATTTTATTGATGGTGGTTGTCAAGTGGCTGAAGTGGTTTTTGGTGGTGGTTCACCGTACGATGGTATTTGAAGTGGTAGTCACAGAGGGGTTTGATTATTCCACTATATTAGCTTATACATCATTTGCTTATTTTCCAAGTGTAAGTGAAACGGATTGAATTTATGCTTTTTTTCGTTACGGAGAGTATCTCTTTTATGCACGCTAAGCAACTAAGCACGGTGATTAATAATATATACGGAGTACTTAACGTTGAATGTTATACTATAAGACAAAAGCTAACGAGCGCTCAGGGACTGTAGATATAGAACAAGTGCAAATATTAATTGATTTAAACTTATAACACCGATTCACGTGATTTTGGTATGCATTTCAAAATTTTATACATTTAGGAGATGTTTTAACTTAGTTCTTGTTTAAGTGCCCGGGGCGCATTCGCATATGATTACAATAAACTAATAAATAACTAGTTGCACCACGAGCCGCGTGGTTCACCGTGAAATACATACAGATGAAAATTATTAGCTAGTTTGTAGTTTTGTGAGATGTTTCTTTATATTAATCTGCATTATTAAATCTTATAATAATAAGGGAAGGGGGAGGAAGATGGTGTCCCCTCTTAATGAGCTTTATAACTTAATGATATTTAAATTTAGTTTGAATTGAATGCCTAAACACCTTTTCTTATTGATGATTTAAAATCGAATTCATTTTTAATGTTGACTAATCTGTACAAAAGCTAATCAATGTAACTTAGTTCCAGTTGATTGAAAACATACTGGTATTATATTGAATTTTCATTTAATTTAGTTTACAGAACAATTAAATTCAATAAATTGTATTGCTAATTAGTTATAACATTTAAATTAATACATTTATATAATTTTTAATGAATATTACATTTTTTACGTTAAGAGCCACGCGTGCCATAAAATAGTTATGATGTCCTATGTTGTGTCATTACCAACGATAATGTTGTAATTTTTATTAGTTCGTGCTGCTGCCATTATAATATTATGAAGGACTCCTTATTATTTAAGTATATATCAATTATCATATAGTAATCTTGTTAATTTATCTAAAGGAATCTCTTAGAGCTAAATTAATGTTTCCAATATCTCTTCAAATGTATATCCTAGAATTTTGTTCACTAAAATGTTTGCTACAAATGAGCACGTGAATGATCAATATTGTATGAGGCCTTGTTTAACTGTGATTTGGACAGGATGAAGATTATCTAATGCGATGTAATTTTATTTACGGTGTGTGGGTTTCTAGAATTCTTTGAAATTTTAAACTTGGACATTATCTGTTTAATGTTAGATTTCAATGAGGAATTTGCTCAATTTTACAACTACTAAGTATACATGAAACATAAGATTTGAGAATGAAACCACATGTCTTTGGATTAATTTAAATTTATAAATTCATGATGGCATTTGAATGAAATCTTCTTCCCAACACAACTTAAGTTCATACAAGGGCAATTTTTTCAATCAAAATTGGGGTCTATTTAATTTAAAGCAAGGTTTATAATAGATGAATTGTTTAAGATTATGAAATTGCACGAATATTGACAACATTAATATGGAATTTATAAAATATATTGCTTATGATCGATAAATAACTTTCTATAATCTCATATACTCCGTATTTGTGATGTGCTGCGCATGGTATTCAACTATTACTCCGTATAGATTTTCTTCTCTATATAGCTACAGTTCCATCTATATGGTTAAATGCTGCATTCTTGTTAAATTAATCATTGTCATGGCAAGGAATTATATAGCGAGAAAGTAAAAAAGGATACATCATAAAAGTGAAATGGAGCAATGGGCCGTCATTAATTTATTATTCTTATGAAACCTGATACATTCTTATTCGATTAATTTGTTAGTGGAGTGAGGCTTGAAATTAAATGTCGTTGGAAAGTAGATGAAGAGGTTTAGTGATTAGATACAATCTTCAGTCTTAGATATAATTTCGAATAATAGATTTATGGGCTCTGACATCAGTGGGCCCTATGCGTTGCCCTCGATTTGCAAATTTATTATATATCACTGTCCTCCCCTTTGTATATGCATCCTCCCTCTTACTGTCACGTAATTATTTAATTAAAAAACAATAAACTTCTTTTATAAAATCAAAGAATATCAAGACTAAAAAACTAACTAAATATAATAACCCATAATTACAATTTGAAACACCAAAACCATTGATTTGGCAGTTTAAAATTACTGTTTCCAATAAGCAACGACCTAATTTTTATTCTAAACAAAAAATACGGAAAAAAGGGAAAAGGTGAAATTGAAAACTTGAAAAAAGATCTAACCCTAGAATTTGAAGAAAGAGAATACGTGAATGGAAACCACAAAAGCAACAAGAAGGAAAAAACCCAGCTTGGGGGTGCATGGTCGCAGCACAAAATACCAAGGGATGAAAACAGGCATGAGCTCCAAGAGGGGAATATGAAGATGAGATGAATGAGGAAGTTTGGTAAGACGAATGACATGGTTGAAGAAAAATTGCAAAAGGAAAAAAGGAAAATCAATATTGACAAAGCGAAACACAGCAATAATGCAAATGTCGCTAATAATTGTCTGGAGTGGTATTACGGATACGATTTGGGCAAAATAAACTTCCACATTATGAAGGGGAAGGGGTACCTCCTCCTTCTTTGTGTTGTCATGTTCTGAAAGAAATTCCGTAAATGTTTGTCTTGTTTGAAACTTTCTATTTTTAACTCAAATTTTTCACCTTTTCAGGTAAGTTAAACCGTAATTTGTTTATTTTTCTCCATCATGATTTTGCCATGTCTAAGATTGCTCCCGCAAAATTTACTTTTTAAAACAAATATTACTTTATTTCCATTCTACTAAATAAAAACTAAAAAGTCAATAATATTCTTTTTTCAAGATGACCTAATTATTTAATATAGCCATTCATTCTAAATTATTAAAATTCATTTTTCTTAAATCTCTCTCTCGATTCCAAAGCAAGAGCAATATAAAGGGAATGGGGGAATAAGATAATCAAAAACAGGTTTATTGTATTGAAAGCTCACATCTATTTGCGATAAAAAGACAGTTATTAAATATATGTTTTAACTATTTAGTCTTTTACGATGTGATGCACGCAATCATGATAAATGTTCTACATTGTTGGACACAAAAAATTGTAATAATACTGGTAGATGGCAATCATTTGCAACTTTGGTATTGTGTATACTTGTATAATTAAGTATTATTTTTTGAGTGTATAAAGGTTCTTTTTTTTTTTCAAACATAACCTTATATTTAGTTTTGTTTGTTAAAACTGTTTCAAAAAATGCATTAATTAGAAATATATGTATGACGACTAAATTTTTAGATTAATCATTGCTGTTATCAGATTATATAAATAAGTCGCACATATTTTATTAGGTAATATTATTTTGCGAAATTATTAATGAGCTTTCTTAATTTTTGTTATGGTTGGGTCAAGAAATTAAAGTTTTGTATTTGTTTTATGCTTTTTTTTAATCAACATTTTTACATTATTCGTACATTGTGTTAGGAATTGTTATTAAATTTGAAATTATCTGAGTGTAAATAATATCTCTTATATTTAAGTTGTTTAAAATGCCCGTTAAATTTTGTAGTGATTGATTTTCATAATTGTAGGTAAAGAACAAATTATATGTTCGAGTAGACACACCGAGCCGCACCCACACTATATCCCCTTTCTTTATACCACCACGCTGTGTGCTTATACGGAATAGATTTCTATATTGGTTGAAAGTAAGGAGAAAAACTACAAAATTAAACCATTTGTATAACTATAATTTGTCTTAATTTTTTTTAAGGTTTTCTGCACCGATACCCTGAAAAATGTGTTTTCTACAATATATCTCCATTTTTTTTACCCTTCTTATTATGCCCTTAATTTTGATGTGGAAATGCTAAACACGCCCACAAACTCGTATTCCGCCGCATATCTTATCGAATTTCTCTTTTTTACCCTTCCCGTCTTTAAATTTCCCAATCTGCTTCTTCATTCATCCCCAACTCCTTCATTCAACAAATCAAAAATTCACCGCTAAAATCTTCATTTAAACTGTCAAATCTAAACTCCTTCACTGACTTCAAATCCCACCACCATCTCTGGCCACCACCACCTCTCGTGCGCCCAACGGAGCAGCAGCCACAAGCCCAACCACCGCCGCATTAACCGATCAAGGCAACACGACACCAACCGTAGGCCTGATAATGGCCAGAATCCTGCACAACGGCTCAATTTTAAAACCGCACCATCGGTGGTTTTACTTTGGTAGGGCCTGCTCGAACCCAACGCGGTGTTTCTATAAATGTAGGCCAAACCTATATTCCTATGAAAACATGTAAATATTTGGCCGAGCAAATTTACCGGAGTCGGGGTGCTCGATTCTCCAAACGTCATCTGTCTCATATACGTCCATCGTCCGTCTGCGGTTCGACCTCTTTGTTTTGCTTGGTGATTGTACTAGGTGAGGATATATTCTATGGCTGAGATGGTGTGTTCGGTGCTAGGTGGTGGCGGTGCTAATGGCTAAGTGTTTGGTGGATTACTCATTAGTGGTGGTGGGGACTGATTGGTGGTTGGCAACAAGTTATGAGTGATGGTGGTCGAGTTTAGTAAGAGATAAGGATAAATGAGAGAGTAGGGTAATTATTTGAGTAATTCACTAACGTATTGCGGGCGAATACGCAGTACTGCGGGCGGTGATTTAACAAAACCTTTTGTATATCCTTCTGTAACTTAAACCTTTTACGTTAATTTTAACATGCATGGTTAGGTTTATTTAAAATTAAAAAAAACAAAATAAATAAAACAACCCTACCTCACCCCACCCGCACTCTAACACCCTCCGCTAAACCACTGTCGTCCATGCATGGAACCAACATCACCTGTCCCAGAACAACACGCCTCCATGAACCTAATTCGGACCCCCAATCGAACAACCCTCGAACCCACTAACTGAAGCCCACGCTCCTCGAACCCCTCCCAATTGACGAACCACCCTCGACCCCCACCCAATCAAGGCCCACCTGATCGAATCCACCGTCGCATGCTTCACGACCACAGCTAGCCACCTCAGACGAACCTTCCCACAACCACTCTGCAACACCCTAAATCAACCCTTCGCGAATCTGACACACTAAATCAATCCTATAAATTCACAAATTGAACCCCTTAACTAACATTTGAAAACACGAATTGAAACACTATTTTTTTTGCAATTAAAACTAACAAACGAATCAAAGTCACTTAAATTAATTTTCGAATTGATTTTAAAGATTTTGAAATTGATTTTAGGGTTTCAAAATTTGATTTTTCGGGGTTTTGAAGGGGTGGTGGTGTAGTGGCGGTGCATTCTGGTGGGGGAGTGGCGAGGTGGAGGGGTGGTGGTGGGGGCTGGGCGGTGGAGTGGGGTCTTTGGTAGAGGTGGGTTGGTTTGTTTTATTGATTTTTTTATTTTTTTAAAATTTTATTTTATGTTAAAAAATATAAATTAAGTCCTTAGTTTAACCTTAGTTTTGTAAACTAGAGGCCATTTAAGGTTATAATGTAGAAGGTTTTCGAAATTTAAAGGGTATATAAGAAGGGTAAAATGAGGGTATATTGTAAGAAACCTCTTTTTTTCATCACGGGGTAAAGTGTAGAAAAACCAATTTTTTGAAAACAGTTAGTATATTGTTATGTGTGTTACTGATTTTTTTATTAATATTGATTGGTAAATCACATTCTATTTGCCTCGTTAATTCTTGATACAGTAAAATAAAATTAATCCTTTATGGAATAAACTAACCGTGGGACTATAATTAAGTTAACGTGTTTGAAAAATAAGTTTATAAAATAAATACTTATAGTGGGAAAAAAAATCAATTTGGTCAATCGATTTAAACTAACTTAAATAAAGTTAAAGCCACAAATAAAGAAAAGAAATAGTTTTGGACCTAGTGTAAAAATATAACATATATTTCTTTATATATTATTAATCTTATATAATCCAAAATTGTTGTAATTTATCTGGGTAGACTTAATTGAAATGTTTAAACTTCTGTTTTTTTGAGAATTGTGGTTGTTTTAATTTGTAAATACATTATAGTGTAAATTAACCTCGTCGCCAAATTTACCCATGTACCAAATAAAGAATATGAAGAATTGTACGGGGTATAATGAACTTTTTCAATAGGAGCCGCCACTCCTGGGAAGCACACACTTCACAGCTATTTGTTAATGGCAAAAAGGGCTCTTTTGTAACGAATTGAAGCTTCGTCTGTTTACAATTGCAGGCGTTACAAATAATACTATTTTGTCAACGGACAATCATGTACATTGCAAATACCTACTATTTGTAACGGGCAAAACCTGATGCCCGTTACAAATAACAAAAATAACGAACATTACATTTGTCGTTTACAAATAATAGGTATTGTAACAAATATTTTTAATTGTCTGTTAGCAAATCAGCCATTTTTAGTAAAAAAATAATTAGGTCTAAATAGCGTTGCATCGCGCCCGGTGCCGGACGATGTACAAATGAAAGTTTATACGAAGTAATTAGAAATATCAATAATTAGTAAATGTTTTGCCCGGGCATTACCACCGGTCAATAACAATAACACATTATATGTATAATTATTTTGTGATTGATAATTACTGCTGTAATTTCATATTGGTTTCTATAGTTTAATTACACATACATTTTTTAACAATACTCTGAATACAATACATACATTGTGGTTGAGTTGGTGAGTGGGTAGTCTTCTGGTACATTAATAGAATGCTTACAATGGCAGCTAATGTGTCACGCATACGCTACTTGACACCTCCTCTTAATATATTTGTATAGATGTACCAGACTATTTAAATGCTAATGTAAATTTTGGAATTAAGAATTGCTGGTCATATGAATCAAAATACAATTTTAATGCTAGTTACTACTTATAACAAATAAAGCTCTTGGAGAGTTGGAGTTTCTAAACTCAAATCCACAAATCCCCAACTATAAAAGACTTTAACAATCTTGACCACCCGAGCTAACAACACTGTAATCCACGGTGCACTAAACATCTCTCAGCCCTGCACAATTTCTGTCCACCTTGATTGTAGAGAACCGATGAATGCCACCTATGCAACTTACATAAGAATGCATAGTTCCAGTAAATGAACAAAACATACATGTTGGGATTCAATGCAGAACAATTTAAATAGTTATAGCTCCATTTCTTACAGAAAGGAAAAAGAACAACTTACATGTTCAACATCAGCATCCTCATACACAATTAAATGCGTCTTTCCCACCAAGTTCAAGTGTTACAGCCTCACATGTATAAGTGTCTCAYAAGCCTTTCTCATTWTCTGGTTAAAAGAAAAACTAACCCATAAATCATGCTTAATGAAAGCTAAAAATGTCGGAATGACTTTGATGTATTGACACACGTACCATCTTACCCGTAACCTTACTTCGGGTAAATACAARGTGTAAGGATTAATGTGATTTATTACAATGCATATATATGCMAATGCTCACGTAAGTGCCCTTACAAAAGCCACTCAAAAGCATACCAAAATCACATAGAAGCTTCTTACTAAGATACCAATGCAACAAGAAGCTAATATGGAGGGAATGACACTACTCTCTTACTAAGATACCAGTTTAACAGGCCTTGCACAATAGTCCAAATTATTTTTTCTCTCTCTAGCTTTCTCTCCTCTCTCTCTCTCTCTCTCTCTCTCTCTCTCTCTCTCTCTCTTTTGCAATGGCAAAGAAGCGAGGTGCGAAGAAAGCTCAAAGCTCAGGGAAATCGAACAATGGCAACTCTAATCTGAATTCGGAAACTGGCAATGCTATTCGACTACAAAAATCTAAACCTCATTCTGCTGCGAAATTGGGGATGCYCTCGTTGTCTTTTGATGATGACCCTGAGAATGATGATGTCCTTCTCTCTCCAAAGCAATCGATTCATGAATTGAAGGAAGGTACTCGATTGAAAGCTCAACTTTCAGAATGGCTCAAAGTAATGAAAATAGGGGAGTGTGGTGCGAAAATAGGGGAGGGTACTGTTCCATTGTGCGGTTCTTCGTCTACTTCGATCTCAGTGAAGGAGGTGGAGGCACCAATCGTGCAGGAGAATCTGCTTTCTTCTCCAATGGTTGACTCAGGTATTCCACCCTTACTTCACTTATCTCTTGATGATGTTGCTGATCTGATGAACTCTCTTACTGGAATATGGCTGTTGTTGCTTATACAATGGGTTTTAATCCCAATATTAAGATGTTTGAAGGTTTTTGCAAGAGAATTTGGGGAAATTCTAATGTGGATAAAGTCATTTTGGTAAAAGATGTTTGAAGGTTTTTGCAAGAGAATTTGGGGCAATTCTAATGTGAATAAAGTCATTTTGGTAAAACCTAGTGTTTTCTTAATTTGATTTCTGAATAATGAAACTAAAACCAAAGCATTGAATCTTACTCATCTATATGTGATCAGAAGCCTATTTTCTTGAGACAATAGGTGGATYGGATTTCGTTTGATGAGGAGTTTGAGAAGATACCTATTTGGGTACAATTACCTAATTTGCCTATCATATTTTGGGGGCAAGCTCTTAGTAAGATTGTGGGATTATTGGGTGATCCTATCAAACTTGATGAGAATACTATTAATAGGCATAGAATGGGTTATGCTAAATACTTGGTGGATATGAAGGTGCATGGTTCTTTCCCTGAGACCATTGAGTTTCTTGTTGAGAATGGGGTTAGGGTGTTGCACCCTGTTCA
>SNQN01000991.1:90299-101345 GCA_008642245.1 Bassia scoparia
AAGGGCTGATGAGGCAATGGGTGCCTAAGTCCAAGAAGGATCCTGCTATCCCCAAGGAGTCACCTGAGAATCCAGAGGTGCCTCCTATTGCTTCTATTCCGGTACCTGCTAAGGTGTCTGAGGTTCCCTTGGTTTCTGAGATACCTTCGATTAGTGATCCAGTTGTCCCTTTTACTACTCCGAAAAGGGTGGTGAAAGCAGTTGGKAAGGAGGTGGTGGTGTATGTGCCCTTGCATAACACTTTTGAAGCCTTTACCTAGGAATGAGCTTAGGATTGGGCAAATGGTGGTGTCTGAAATAGTGCCCCCTGAGGTTGTGACACAACAATTAGAGGGGAATGGATGGTGCTCTTGTCTGGAATGTTAAGGGCTTGAATAAGCCTCAGAGGCAGRTGGAAGTACTTCACCTGTTGCTTCAGCATCAAATGGGATTAGTTGGGCTAGTTGAGACTAAGATTAAAAAGGAGAATTTTCTTGACATTTATACTAGGATGTTTCAGGGGTGGGGGATCTCTACAAATTTTACTCTTTGTAAAGGGGGTAGTATTTTGTTAGCCTGGCTCCCCAAAATTTTCCAGGTCAATATCCTTTTTTCTTCTGATCAATGTATTCGTGCAAATGTTTTTCATTGTCCTTTGGGAGCCACATTTCATTTTACCATTGTTTATGCTAGGAATTCTGCTATTGAGAGGAAGCACCTATGGAAAGACTTGTCTTCCATTGGMAGTACCATGATTGGGCCTTGGTTGATTTCTGGGGATTTTAACGATCCTCTTTCTTTTGGGGATAGAATTGGGAGACCTGTGGTAGTAAGTGAGGTTGAGGATTTTAGAGAGTGGTGGAGTCTTGTATTTTGGTTGATATGCCTCAAATGGGTTGTGACTTCACTTGGAACAATAAGCAAAATGGTCAGCATAGAGTTTTCTCTAAATTGGACAGATCTTTAGTTAATGAGGCTTGGGTGCATTGTTTTTCCTCCTCTCCATGGTTCATTACATGCCTGAAGGGACTTTTGATCATAGTCCAGCACACATCAGATTTACTGGTTCTATTGTTGTATCTAAAAAATCCTTTCGATTTTTTGATATGTGGTTGAAACACCCCTCCTTTTATCTATGTTGTACATAGGCTTGGAAGTTTCCTACATACCCATGATATATGTTTCAAGAAGTGAAAAATTCACAAGCGCTCCTACAACAACTGGATAACATTGCATTTTCTAGATTGAATCAAGTTTTTGAGGCTAGGATTTGCATCCACTCCACGAGAATTTGCATGCACGATATACATATAATCTCTATTCTTCATGTCAACAAGAGCAAATGCCAGTTTGTTAACAATGTGCACAACGCCTAAGCATACAGCTTCCTCTTCAATCCCAAGATTACTTGGCTCAAAATGCGGTGTGAGAACTCATCTTTTTTCACAAGTCATCAAGTGAACCTTTCAGAAAGCAAAGTTCTCGCAATTAAGGAAAGACATGTGTTTGGCATAAGACCTCATTCTGCTGCTTTACTTGAAAGATTCATTATCAAACATTCATTATGGCTGCAGACTCAGGTAGTCAAACTCCTCTCAAGGAGGAGTAGTCAGTGGGGCCCCTTGTCACAACATCCTAATACCCTTCCCAGCTTGTCTGATAAGGAGATTTGAGGAGTATGGTTTAGCATTCCTAGGATAAATTGCCTGGTCATGATGCCTACAACAACTCCTTTCAAGAAAACATCCTCCCTGTGGGTGATATCATTGCTTAATAAAATTTTTCCCAGTCATTACTTTGCCTAAGAGCATACACTTGACTACACTTCTGTAATTCCTAAAGTTATCATCCAATACTTCAGTTTGACTTTAGCCAATTGCTTTAGTAACTCCAATCTACAAGTGCCATCTGAAAAAATCAGTATAATAGATATAAAAATACTGTCTCGCCTAATTTAATTCCCTACCAGGTGGCTTTTTATGGTAGACAAAATCATCATAATGAGATAAGCCAAACATTGTGAGTCTCTATGGGTATAAGAATTCTCCTCCAGTCTGCCTTAATACATGAGAGTCGAAGATATTCTGTAAGCTAGATTTTCTTGTAAATGCTCCACTTTGCAATTCTCCAACTTGTTTATCAAGTGATCAAAGCTTGGTCACTACCACTACTTACTCCCTCAAAGTGAATGGTATCAACTCATGGTTTTTCAAGGAAAAAGATCAGGCAGAGGATCCCCTTGCTCCTTTATTGTTTACTAGCTATGGAATACCTCAAGATTACTAAAACACATGGGAGAAGAACCCTCTTTTCAGTTCATCATAGATGGCCAACTCGTGATCATTAGTCATTGCAGATATCCCTAATCTGTCAATCGGTCTAGCTTGAGGCGTCTAGCACACTTTGCTGTACCCTCTCTGTTTGGTGCAAACTCAGGAAAATCAGCCATCGATTCCTACAACATGGATGCTTCAATTAAGACTCAAATTTTCTCCTCTTCTGGTTTTGTTGAAGGCTCTCTCCCTTTCACTTATTTGGGGGTTAGTATCAATTCCAGGAAACTTTCTAAGATAGATTGTCAGTTTCTTGTTGAGAAGGTGGTGCAGAGAATAAGGAGTTYGGGTACTAAAACCTTATCATATGCTGGTAGAACTCGGCTTGTTAATTCTGTTTTGATGAACCTCCATTTTTACTGGAGTTCCATCTTTATTATTCCAAAAGTTGTCCTGGATGGTGTAACTGCTGTGTGTAGGAGTTTTTTATGGACTGGATTGACTAGCACTAATAAGAGCCCCCCCATTGCTTGGGATTTCATTTGTAGAAGGAAGAAGAATGGTGGTTTAGGTGTCAAAGACAGCCATATTTGGAATATATCTGTACTTGGGAAGTATGTGTGGAATATAGCTAAGAAGGAAGATAATCTTTGGATCAAGTGGATTGACCATGTTTATATGAGGAATAAGGATTGGCAGTCATATAAACCCCCCTCCAATTCTTCATGGTATTGGAAGCAAATTTAAGAATATTTTGCAATCTAAACTCAATGATCCACTTCATGTTTCAGCTACTTATAAGGAATTAAGGAGTCAAGAAGATAATGTGGACTGTGCACTCTGGGTTTGGAATCGTACCAATGTTCCCAAACATAGCTTTATTGCCTGGATGGTTATGTGGAATAGGCTGAAGARTAGGGATCACCTAGCCAAAATGGGCATCAACAAAGACACCCTCTGTCCTCTTTGTCAGCAGTAGGATGAGTCTATTTCTCATCTATTTTTCTCTTGTCAGTATGTGCAGCAATTATGCCATCACTTTGCTCAAGATCTGCATTTGGATTACACTTTCACTACCAAGGATGAGTGTCACCAATGGTTGTTGAATCCAGTTCAAGGGAAGTTTAGGAAGAAAGTGCTTCGAACCTGTGTTGTGGCCTTGATCTATCAGATATGAAGGCAAAGGAATAAGGCAGTATGGGATGCAATGGTGGATGCTCCTGCACTAGTTGTTAGTAACCTAAAGAAAATTTTGTTGTATAGAATTTTGGTTGTTTTACCTAAAAAAAACTAGTGCTACTAATAGGAGATGGTGTTTGAACACTTTAATGTAATTGGTTTACTTAGGATGCTGCAGATGATTGTTTCCTTCCTAGAAAGTGCCTCGGAATGGAATGATGATGCTCTTGCTTTCTAGGTTTGGCCTCTTCTTGGCTTTAGGTTGTATACACCTTTTTGAGATATAAAAATTTTTCTTACCTTTTCTCAAAAAAACAAAAAAAAAACAAAAAAAAAAAACAGGTCTTGCACACATAATAATATAGAATTAGGCCTTGTTTCATATTCTAGAGCAAGAATCGTTCATTCAATTTAGCCACTGAAAGAATGATGAGGCTATAGTTAGAAAATTGGAAGACAACAATCAAAACTCTATCACCTAAAAATTCTTATACGAAAAGAGGAACAAACCTAAATGGAAAAAAACACCAAACGATCCTAAAAAAATAAAATTGTAAATGTTTTAATGGAATGAATCGAGGAATCAGAAAAAGCAATAACAGCCAAATGAAAAAATCATGAAGGAAAAGTACTTTCAATTTCCACAAATTCCATTAGAATAATAGATCTTGTAACAAACCAAAGCTTGATAATTATACTCAAGTTAGCCTCTAAATACACGTGTATCTCTTTCCATTAAGGCAAATTAGTAGAGCATTTTAGCACAGTAACTTGGCATTTTGATTTGCACAAGGAAACCAGAAAAATAAACCACCATCTCTGAGTTGGGTAGAATATGTGTTAAGCAAACACTTAAAATTACTCGAGACTTCATTATGTCAACAAGTACACAAATGAATCTAGTCTACTGTAAGCAGAACTAACACATCATTTCGCCCACAAATACTTAGAGTCTATTCTTCAAGCTGAATTATTGCATGGAAAGGAAGTGAACAGTCAAATAAGCGGGGTAACATTCTCGGTCACAAACTTCAAGTAAGCAACCCATAATTGGTAACTAAGCAAATAWCAGTTCAATGTTTTGCTACTGCGGAGAAGTTTTTTTTAACTAATCAATGAGAGATACAATATTCATGCTTTGCTGCTGTGACTAAATCCTCCTGAAAAATTATTTTAAAATAGTATACACAAAAGTGCATGTTTCTCACATCCAACATTCATACCCAATACCTCCAGTCCTAGGAACATGATTACAGGGGCAGTTTGCCTCTCCTACTTTTATTTATGGTTCCATAAGCAGTTGGAATTCGTAATGAAACATGTTCTATAACCAAACAAGCTCATGCTTAGAGTCTTATACTCCCGCCATCTTAATAAACTTGAAAGCATTTAGAAATTTTAATCGTTCCACATTGACGTATAAGTTATCTACTTGATAAGATTGTCTTCTAAAGCCCCTAAAATTTCCCAAAGTAAGCCACCATGGAAACCACAATTTTTTTCCCACGATAATTGGTATTTACTCACTAAATCATTCAAAATGTCAAAATGATGGAAACTTAGCATAATAGCATGCATGCACAATACCAGGCCTTTCAAAATCGGGTACCCCTAACCAAATAGCCTCTTCGTTAATCCGTCTGCTAATTCTTCAAGATACTATAGTTTTAAATGCTWGTTGTAGCCTTGTGGGTGATTTTATATCCCTAGAAGATTAATGCTACCTAATTCTTTTAGGAACTATAAACTTGAGTTCAAAGTCAATAAACATCAAACATCTTTAATTCCTGATTCCTCAACACAACACCCTAATACCTTCTAGCTGGTAATAAAATGTGCAAATGACATGAAAAAGAGAGAGAGGAGATTATAATACCTTGGAGAGGATGAAATGCAGTAAAATCTAGGTTGCAAACGCAGAGCCACTGCAGCAAAGAATACTCCAAGTGGTGGCTTAGCTGAAGGGAATTCAGACATATTCAACCTACAGAGCATATATTGTTACTATCTGGCAACACAATGAAGATAAAGTATTTCTATTGGCATTATAAGCTTTATAAGAATTAATAACCTTTCCAAAAGGGGAGGCAAGATATCTCAAATGGTATGGCTTCATTTGCATCAGAAGCATGAGCTACCAGTGCGAACAAAGCAGACTAAAAAAACAAGTTAGTGTCAGAAAACAACTACTGATGCAGAAGAAGGAAGCAACAAAATGACAGATCATACTCATCTCCAATATAAATTACCCATCCTAGATTTTGCAAAAATATGAAATTCACTCACCTCTAGCKCAMTGTTAATGCTCTTTCTGCAATAAGCATTGRCTGACTCTAAATATTTTCCACCTTTGTAGCTTCTCATGGTCAACTACAACGTATAAGACAAAAAGGGATTTTAAGCAACATATATAGTAAGTTCCCTATAAAAAAACGACGTAGCCAAATACTGATCAAAATCAATCATGCAATACATTCTTAATACATTTTTATTCGAAATATGGAAATTCATCACATTAACAGCTAACAAAACCTATACTCAAGTCTCATAATTCAAATCATTAGTGACATCCTAAGCCTTTCCAGTTCATCTGCAATATGAAAGGAAACATTGAAACATGACTCCTAACCACCATGAGTTAACTTACTAAACTTGTTTTCAAGAAAAGGGTGTGAAATGATTTACTCCTTCCTCATTCTGTCAATGTTGACTGAAGATGGCAAATAAAAATTCTTAATTGATTGACATTGCCAAGAATTCACTCAATTCGTTCAAAAAAGCAAAAAGTCCTAAACTATCGTAAATAATCACTAAAACAATCTTTTATCGTAAATATTACTAATTCCAGAAACTCTTTCTTCTGGATGTATGCATTAAAGTATGAAATGTCAAGAAAATTATACTTCTCCGTTATCATAAAAAACGCAACTTCGGAGTCGGACTCCTAGGCAAATTTCATAGGATAATTAACATTGCAAGGTATCGTAAATTAGCCATATATTATTGATATAATTAACGTAACAATATTGAAGACCACCAAACTTCAACATACCACCACTAAATCCACATTCACCACACTGCACCCATTCAACTCTCGCACCAGCTTCAAATTGCCATCGCCCCATGACCCCGAACTACAGAATCGCACCCTCCCTGACCACAACGACACGAATCTACCCCTGACCACCGACACCAGAATCGCACCCCCCGCCCATCGCAAGCACTAACACTCCTCCATGACCACTACCAGGCCTTGCATCAAATCGCACCACGAAGGTCTCAATCGAGTGATATAGCAACTGTGTAGTTGAATCGAGATTGACGATGAATACAAGATCCAAATCTATCTCTTTCTCATAGCTTTGCTTAGGTCTTCGAAGTGTGGTTCGAATGATGCGAATTGGCGATTAAATGCGAATTGTGTTCGAATGTCTTCGAATTGGTGCCAAATTGGTGTTTAATGGGTCAAATTGCAGTGAGGGGTGACGTGGTCGTTGCAGGCTAGTGGTAGTGCAGTGGGGTGCGTGGTTGGGTGCAGTGAGGGGTGGCGTATTGTGTGCAGTGATGGGTGACGTGTGGTGCAGTGGTCGGTGGTGCACGTAGTGAGGTGCGTGTTGCGCAGGAGGGTCCACTGTAGTGGGTGCACGGTGACGTAGTGGTGCACAGGTGCTTGCTGAGTAATTAGGGGATAGTTAGGATTAGGATGTATTCATTAGGGATTAATTAAGGATTAGCAATATGTAATTGTGTTTGTTATTTTTAGTAAAGTAAAAATGGTCTTTTTAATAACAAAAACTTCACCTCAAAAAGGAAAGAAAAAAGTTGCATTTATGTGATATTTCCACAACGCCAAAGTTGCGTTTTTTTTTTAACAGAAGTAATAATTAGTACTGAAAACAGAGATTCACTCGTAACTCTGTAGGCGAATCACATAATGTCACCTCTAATAAACTCAAAATTCGAAAAGATTTTGGAACCAAATTTGACAAATATGTGAGCATTACCTTACAATCAAATACAACAAAACAGATGGGAACAAAAGACAAGAAAGAGCAGAAGCGTCGAACACAATCAAATCCCATATACAAAGCACCAAAATCCAGTTAAAATATGAACCTTAACAGCCCAAACTTAGACAAATTTTCAACCATTAACAGTAACTACCCAAATGAGTACAAATCCCGAAGCTGCCTAATGCTCCTAAATTCAGATCAATATCAGAAACCTACACATACCCAAAATTGAGAGACGACAATCTTGGAATGAGGAAAAAAATGCATTTCAATTACAAATTTCATAGAAACACTCATTCAAAGCGAATTGCAAAAAAATAAATCAATAAAAATAAAAAATAAAAAAACTATTAATGTCGAGAGCTGACCGTGAGACGGCAGATCCAAGACGACCACTTCGAGTCGGTTCATAGATAGTCTGCTGTTACACATTGTCTAAGTGTTATTGTGTAGTGTGTGTAAACGTGTGGTTAGACTTCTTGAGTGAGAATCGGAGTGAGCAATGCGTAGAACATGAAGACAAGGAAGAAAAACTTGTGGTTGATTGTATTTAGTAAAGGAAAAGAAAGACAATGCGCGTTGGTCTGTGAGGCGCTAAGTGGATATACCAGGTATAGGACATACAAGCTCTACGAGCCCTTATTTCTTTTGTTTAATTCGTACCACACCCCTGCAAACTGTAAGAGGCCACCGACACAGCAGCGAAGACAAAAAAAAAAAAGCTCACCACTCTCTGCTATCGTAACTTCTCTCTCATCTCCACTCCTACATTTCCTACATTTTACTTTTGACAGTCACCAAAATTGATAAACAAACTTCTAACACACTCTCTCCTATTTCTATACACCCACCAATTACACATCATCTTTTACTTACTTTCTCATCCCTTTTATACTCGTCATAACATTTAAGTAAATATATTTAGTAATTAATATAATCCACGATTTAAAGTAATTAATAAAATCGTATTTAAATTTCATTGAATTACTCACATATTAAAATAACTTGACAATTAGTATTAATCTAATAATTAAATTCTATTTTAATAACAAAAAATAACAAGAAACCACACATCACATTAAATGCAGATTTTTAGTGAGGATGACTATTAATGGATGGTTTGTCTAGTAAAAAATGGAGAATATTTATTTCAATTTTTGTGATTTTTAAAAGTGGTAAAAATAACACAAATGAGTTCTCTGTATAGGGGATAAAAATATAATTTTGGTGATTTTTTTTTTTAATTTTGATTTTTATGTTCGAATTAGTTTAACAAGATATAGCAATTGAGTTTTACACAATTTTTGATGGCTGCCTCTATCTGATCCGCGCTGTCGCGTTCATTGCGATGACACGCCAGTCAACTCCTCCACACTAATTATTTTTTTGCTTGCAACCTCAAAAGGCGCGCTTTGAGGATACCAAAGCCTTGGTATCTCCCAAAACGCAGCGTTTTGGGATTCCCAAAAGCAAAAAAATTACTCATCACAGCCCTAACTGTGGGGCCCACACAACTATTGTACAACTTTATTATGCTCGCATCTTGCTCGTTTTTCACTTTGCTCGTTTGAGAGCAAATTACTGATTGCTGCTATGGACCATTGAGAGCTATTATTTGCTCAAGATTTACCATTTGAGCAAAAAAAAGCTCACTGCTGTTGATGCTCTTAGAACTACTATTTTTTTTTATTTTAGGAAGACTATTTGTAACGGACAATTTATTATTGAAAAATTATCTCAGGTAACCCTGAACTTTGAGCGATTATCCAAAATAATCCTCTACTTTGACACATTACTGGTAACCCTGAACTTTGATTTTGAGGTTTTTTTAGGATTTTTTTAACCAAGTATTAACAATCCGTTAACTCCTCCCTCCCTCTCACTTCCTCTGTTTCATGTTCTTCCTCAACTCCCCCTACCTCATCATCTTCCATAACTTATCTTCTTCCTTCTTCCTCCAAACCCCCTTAACCTCCCATGTCCACCATTATCAAACAACAATGAGACCCAATTTTCATCCCCTTAGCATTTAAGGGTGGTGTTTAAGCTAATTTGCCCATTGATGACCCTATTTCAGATATCCAAACCCCGAATTTATTGCCCAGTTCAACTCCAGCAAATGACCCAAATTCGCTTGCTCTTGAGCCGTTTTTCGGCAACAGTGCTGAAGTTTACTATGAGTTTTACCGCATTTCTGAGATGTTTAATTCCGCATTTGGTGGGAAAATGACACATCAGCATACACATACGAATCAGTGATTACACTCTTAACAACGAACTTGACGCACACCAAGTTCAATCTCAGTTCGAAGATGAAGTCACAACAAATAAAACAGAAAAACAATGTGAAAATTGAAGTAGGAAATTAGCAAATGAAAGTATGAATTTACCTGAAATAATTGAAGAAGAAGCAGCGAATTTGGAATTGCGACGACGAGAAGTTGAGTGGTGAYAAGGAAGATTGAAGACGAATTGAGGAAGGTGTCGCCGCAGCCGCAGCCACTGGACTCGGATTCNAATTGAATATATATACATCTCTATTTTATAAACTATCATACAATAATAATTAAGCATGCTTTTCAATATAAATTATTTTATATATAATTGTAAATATTATTGTGATCGATACATGTACCTTGTTGAAATTCTCTCCAAAAATGCGGTCAATAGAGAATGGTGGTAATCCAAGTAATTTGATTAGTTTTAGTTTATTTGTAATTTGATTCGCAGTTTTTGGTGTTATTGGTTTTAGTTTCAATGATGTTGTAATGCTTTTGGGGTTTTAGCTTTAGTTTCTTCCCTCAATTGGTTAACGTATATTCCATAATTTTTGTAGAGAATAAATTATTTCCTCATTTATTCATTAGTTGTTCTTAATTGCACCAATTAATTGATTTTGCTTATTATTGCGTGTTTTTCTTTTTCGCAATTTCTTTTGAAATGGTGTTAGTTTGGGCAGTTACTTATTATAATGTATTGATGACATTTTCTGTTTAATGGCATGTTCATGTAATTTAGAAAAGAGAAGGGGTATAATGGTAATTTTAGGTGGACACCACCTAAGGGGGGCAAGAGCTGACACGACACGAAAACACGACACGAATCCGACCTGAAAAAAGCGGGTTAGGTCTGAATTTTTTGACACGAAAACGAAAATGGGTCGACACGAACACGTCACGAAAAAAAATGGGTTAGGTTCAGGTTAAATTTTTTGACACGAAACCAACACGACCCGACACAAAAAAACAAAAGACAATGATGGTTTGTGGTATGCACTTAAGTACTTTGTAAGTTTGTATTATTAAGTATTAGTATTGGTAGCTAAAAAAATTCATGTCACAATAAGCTAAGGTTGACCCGAAAAAAATCAGGTCATATTCGGGTCAACCTAACCCGATTTTTACAATTATATTTCAAAGCTAAAAAAAATCAGGTCAAATGGGTCATCGGGTCGACCTGGAAAAAATCAGGTCAGGTTAGGTTCGAAAAACCTGACCTGAAAAAAATCAGGTCGGGTTAGGGTTGGGATAATTCGACACGAAAAATATTCGACGCGAACACGAATCCGATACGACACGACCCATTTGTCGCCCTTAACACCA
>SNQN01000992.1:0-58262 GCA_008642245.1 Bassia scoparia
CCAAAACACACCACACATCGTTAGTAAAAGACAGCCACTGTATAAGACATACACAGTGACCACTGCGTATTACACACAAAGGGACTAATTTCAAGTCGCAATCAATTTAGTAAACTGTTATCACAACACAGCTAATTACACAAAAACTTGTAGTTATTAACCATAATAATACAAAATACTGATAATTAATACTGATGACAATAATAATGAACACGCTCAAACTGACTTTTTTGTTTGGATTTTCTTTTTTATTATGTTCTTTTGGTTAAAAATGAAATATTTTTTGGTGATGTTAGACATTTGAAGCTTTTTGATGATGAGATCCAAAACCAGCCATCCCCCCAATACCAACCCATAAATTAAAAAACCAGCCCACCCACATATAAACACAACACATACCCAAGAACAACACACCTAACTCCGAGCCCCAAAACAACCATTTGAGTGATTGTGAGTATATTCTTAGAAACTAAATGATTAATACATTATCAAATTATGCTCTTCTTTTAAAACAAATTAAACAAAAAAGTAATCTTGCCAAATGACAAAAAAATAAAAAAAAGAAACTCACTGCAAAGGAGTATCTCCAAATCACATTTTTGTCATCCAAATTTTGGTCCATTCATCTCCCTCATTGAAAAAATTACTGATAATAATAATAATCACATTAATAAACACATTCCCACAATAGTTTGCCATATTCCGCAAGCAATACATCAAATTACATGCATAATAATAATAACTCACATTTAATTAATCACCCAAAATTTCAAATAACAACTCAATTAATTGAACACACAGCCTCACAAGTAGCTTGCCCATATACCGCCAAATTAGGTTTTTGGAATCAATAAAACCTCAAAGTAAAACGAGTATGCAAAATCAGAATTCGAGACTTGTAAATTATGTATTGGCCAATAAATAAGGACATAAAATAAATAAATTTCTTTGCTTAATATGTTAAATTAGGAGGAACTCACTTCAGCAAAAACTAAAACATTTCGTTTGACCACTTCATTTCTTGCTAACTTTTCCCTTTTCAATTGCATGAGGTCTTGCCTCTCCTGAAGCTCCATGTACTTCCTAATTCCCCTTTTCCAATTGGGGGTCGATGGAGAGATTGTTGCTTCTCCTTGAAGCTCCTGTAGCTTTCCCCCTTTTCCAATTCGGCCTCATGGTTAGCACCACACCCACAACACACCAGCACACAGAGCACCCAAACAAGGCTCCTTTAGCTTCCATTCCCCTTTTTCAATTGGCCATGGGTAGCAGACACCCACAATACGAAATGACGTGCCCGTTAAGAACTACTGGCGGTGAGGTGGCGACGGAAATCGTGGGAGAATTAGAAGGCCAACGTCGACGGAAAACCATCGGAGGATGGTAAAAACAGAGCTTGCGAAGGAGAAGGTGGGAATCCGACCAAGAGCTAGTGAGAGAGATAGTGAGGGTTGTGCTTGCTTCTCTTCTTGCGTCGGATGGTTTCATGAATGGGCAACACACGTGTTGCAAAACATTGRACATGCTGCCACTTGSACATGGGCAAAACCGTCAATTTACTGTTCATTTTGAACAGTAAATTTATCTTGGCTTTTTTGTTTGTTTGGATTACAAATGGTATCAAAGTAATTGATTCCCTTTCTTTTTCTTGAAACTCCTTAAACAAACATCCCCTTGATAGTTTGTTAGCCTGAGTTGTGTTTGAACTTGAATTCACCAAAAATACCAAAAAAACTTGACTAGTCGATGAACCAATTTTCGTTGTTATTTGTGATCTATATCCCCCGCTTTATTACCATTTGGGGCATTTGATTAGGACCTCAAGCCCTTTTTCACTATGTAAGATTGTTTTTTTTATATAGAATATTTTATATACCAATCAACAAATTAAAACTAGTTAAAATTAATTAAATTGGTGTGAATAGTTTATATACCAACAACATGTCGCGTTCTTATAAAAGAAGTTTAGGTGTAATTGATTGATGAGGAGTTGATATATGACAAAGTTAACTCCGATCCTCGGTAATAGATGACTCGAGACATTGCCTTTGTTCGTATGGTGCTTAAAAAAATGTTGTACATAACCTTAGGTTGCGCTAAACATTTAATTTATTGATTATTGTGTAATTTTGTATTGTTTTCCTAAATTGCTCTCATTAATAGAAATTAATTACTTCCACATATAACATACAATAACTCTTAAAAAAATAGCCACAATGTTTGTTTTAATAACAAATAACCTTTTTTAAGGGATAATAACAAGTAATTTTAAAGTAGTTTGTTTAATATCCTCGTAACTAACAATCGTTGTGTGGTTTTCTCCAAATACATCAATATGTTATTGACATGTGGTATATATTTATTTCAATTCCAATTGATTTTACAATTAGCTTTGAGTTATATTGGGCTCAAAGACATAATCACATCATGTCACCGCGTTAATGGCTAGCCAATAGCAAAAGAGTGACACATTGGGAGATGGACTATAACTAAAGTCCTTGCAATGCTCCCAATATATGTTTATTACACACTATTCACTGCTCAACTATACCGTTAATTTTTTAGGCTTGCAATTCTAAGTCTATTCTCCAACATCCTACCGAAAAATTGTTTTGTGAGAACCAAAAAGACCCTAAGTAATCATATTAGACTCGAGTACTCAATATGATGATTCTTTACAAATTTAAGGTCATTGTAAAAAATGACATAAATAATAAAATTTTTAGTTAATAACTTTTGAAACAATAATTGAAAAAAAAAATGTGTTTCACAACAAAATAAAGTAATTGAAAAATATAGTTTTTTAAGCCAAAACTATTAACACACAATTCTAAAAATATTATGTTCTTTAGTTTGATAAGCAATTTGAACGTAACATTATTGTAAAAGATGAGACGGTGTAAAAGAGGGCAAGAAAACTAAAATAAGAAAGTTCGATTTAGAACCCTAAACCCTTTCTACATATAACTTTTTAAGTTATATTTTAGTATCGTTTAACAATAATCACAAAATGAGGCCGTATAAAAGAGGGAAAGCTGAAATAAGAAAGTTCGATTTAGAACCCTAAACCCTTCCTACATATAGTTCTGCATGTTATTGTATAAAAAAAAATCATAAATGCAACCTTCAGTTGTTTATATCCACATTTTGTTGTCATGTTGAATTGATTTTTAAGGCTTGATGATTTGAACAATTTTTAAAAAATCTAATAATCACAATTTTCATCGAATATGAATTGATTTTAAGCTTGATGATTTGAGCAATTTTTTTAAAATCTAATAATCACAATTTTCATTGAATATTATGATATTACCTTATAACTATTATCACGTCATAACGTGCTTGATTTTTGGTCGTTGCATGTCTAATGTAATATTGATTATTTTGTATTATATTATTCAGTGTATTTACTAATTGATTGTTGGTATAGTGGTGACTGAGAGGAATGACATGAGTTCGATCCCTACAACAACAATTGGGAGAAGACTTGAACCTAACCACCCAAAACTGATGTTCGAATACGGATTATTTCAGATGGGTGAACCGAGTGGTACACAATAAAATTAGTGACATATGATTGTGTGGTTGAACAAGTGTAATGAATCATTATTCCGTACTATTACCTACCCCTGTCATTATTGCAACATTAGTTTTTTTATATGTCCAAAAATAAAAAATTGCAACCACCACTTTCTATAACAAAAATTTCATTTGCACCCGAGTTATTTTTTTTATCAACTCAACCCACACAAATCATAAGAAAATTAAAATTTTCCTATGTTCCTAAATCAATCCATCATCTATTATATACAAAAATTGTGCCAAAGTTTTTGAAGACGTTATGACATTTTGCGAGAAATAGCCTAATGTTTTTTTTGTCCCAAAACTGCCACTATAGTGACTTCCATTGTTAACTCATGTCACATTGTATTTTCTGGCATTGACCGACGACTAAACTCTTGTGACTCCCGCGTGACCTCTAACATACATTCAATCATCTCATTTTAATTCAACAATGGCGAAAACCCCTCAATTGAACACATCACCTCCATTCTTTCCTCCGCCACACTCTGCACCTCCTCTATCATCGCACACTCTCTCTTTCCCATCATTCTTCAATTTATTTTTTTCTCCTTCATTCCACTCTCACTTTTTCTCTCCCCTCTCATCCTCCACTATCTCAATTTCTCGCTCTCAAGATCCTCTCTCTTTCTCCCTTGTTTCTCACTGTAATCACCCCGTTCACACATTTGAGGAGAATTCCAATTCGAATTCAAGTTCTACTCAGGTCGATGACAAGCCGAACTCGAAGAAAACTACGCAATTAAATCGATTGAATCTCATTATTCTAATGGTAAATTTGAGTTAAAAGATTTTGACGATTAAAAGATGTTGTGTCATTAAATGTCGTATGAGGTGAAAAATCACAGTGAATGAGGTGAAAATAGAAGAAAAGAATAAAGTAAAAATTATCACGAGTCATTAACTCACATGTCAACTCCCAAACGTGGCGTAACTCAACAAAGAGAAGTCATTATAATGACAATTTTGGAGAAAAAAAATCAGTTTCTAACAAAATACTTCGTATAGCTAAACTCTAACACTGATGGACAAAATTTCGTTAATTTTAACAAATTAACATACTCCAACACTTATGGACCAACTAAAGTTGGCTTGAGTGGTTAACGACCTTAAGCTCCTTAACCAAGGTTTTAGGTTCGAGCCTTAAAAATGAAAAAAATTCTAGTTAGAAGTGATGTTGTCCATCGAGATACCTATGCAAACTCGCGCATGAGATTAGTCTACTCGTCAAAGTCGGTGGGACTCGTATACCAAAAAAAGCATACTCTATCTTATTTGGACAAAAGCCCAGCCCAGCAAGTAATGATTGCGTGCGGCAATCCTGAAATCGACTTAACCACGCAACTCGTACGATTTGGCGGAAGTAACTTTTAAAACTCGGATTACTACCAATCTCAAATCATATTATCATCTCCTACTCCAATAACTGCAATTCAGAAACGAGGGAATCAAATCAAACCACTCAATTTCAATTTCAATTCAATTCAAACTGCAACAACAWCAATCAAAACCAAATTCCAGAAATGGAGAATTTTCCGGTGATAGATCTGAGCCCGTACCTGGAATTCCAAGGACGCAACAATGTCACTGGCAATGGAAATCAGTCGGAATCGGAAATGAAGAAGTTATGCATGGAGGTYAGTCGGACATTGAAGGAAACAGGAGCTTTACTTGTTCGAGATCCTCGTTGTTCTGTTGAAGACAATGATCGTTTCCTTGATATGATGGAAAAGTATTTCCAGCAACCGAACGAATCAAAGCGCCTTCAAGAACGCCGTCATTTGCATTACCAGGTTTTATTCCTCATTTTTCGCAATTTTCTGTAATAATTGCTATTTTTACTTCACTTTCACTGAATTGCGTTGAGTTGAGTTTTGATTAGCGTTTAAGTTTGATGCATTTATTGCGAAGAGTGAGTTTTGCTGAAAATTATTAGTGATCGATTGATTGACATTGAATTCGCTGAATAATCCAGATTCGCCTTTAGTAGAATTAGAAATTATAYATTTTACATATTACATCCTATAATTCTTATTGTAGTAATTATTATCAACATATTTAGCAATGATAGTGTATTTAATTACATCGATGATCTACTGAAATACTAAAGCATTGGAGCTGAAATTACATATCATAACTATGTTGTATGTTAATAAACAAGATGTTATCCTTCGTATTACATATACAGTGCGTTTGGAAGGCAACATTCAATCAATCAAAAGCCTTAAAGCTCTTAATACCATAAGTGAGGTCAGGTACATTAACTAAAAATGATAATTATGTGTATTTTAAAAAAAGACTAAGCATGATTGAGTGTTTGATTTGATCAGTAMAGTAGAATACCACTTGGAAATGTAATTCAATAAAATTTTCAAGTTGCTGAATATGGTGTACAAAAACCATGATTTGTTTCATTTGTTCATCTGAGAAATGAAGTTGAAGTTTCTTTGCTTGTGCAATGGCCGACTTTACTGATTCTCTACACAGGTTGGAGTTACTCCTGAAGGAGTTGAAGTTCCCCGAAGTCTAGTGGATGCAGAAATGCAACAGAAGCTAAAAAATATGCCCTTGGAATTTCAGCCCACTACTCCAACGGGTCCTGATCCTAAATGGAGATATATGTGGAGGATTGGTCCTCGCCCTTCTAACACTCATTACAAGGTTTCTTTTTTTTTTTTTTTTCCATCTCTTAATTGCTTCTACAAGGAGTTCATTGCCGAGATGATACTCTAGATCTTGACCATTTCTTCATGTCAATATATAATAGGAATTAAATGCTGAACCTGTTATTCCCGAAGGATTCCCCGAGTGGAAAGATACCATGGACTCATGGGGTCACAAAATGATCTCAGCTATAGAGGTTGGTRCTGTTTCCAGTAATGTTACATAGCTCTTTACTTTCTCCGGCATCTCTCATAGTCTCATTTTAGCTACCATCCTTGAATTAGGTTGTCGCAGAAATGGCTGCTATAGGGTTTGGCTTGCCCAAGGATGCCTTCACTTCTTTGATGAAGCAGGTATATRATTTTCCTACTTTTTGAACCAGCTGATCTATCTGTGTGTGTTACTTCAATACGTGTTTTGTTTCAATATTTAGGAATTTAAATTTCCTTTCTTAATCTTATTGACCTTGTCTTAGGTTRTAATTCCCTCCCACCATMTCACMGAATTTCTTGTATTTTCCCCCCTTTTCTCACTTTAAAAATTACTGGAATTCTCTGTACTTTATTTCCAAAATTTACTTATTTACTTCTCYCTATTATTTTAAATCAAATCGCGTCTTCATRTRTGACGTATCTTTAGTTATGCCAAACATCACACAGTTGATGTTGTCGCCTATTGTGCATTGTCATCAGATTGTATGTTGTGGTACACTTTTCAATTCTTTGAAGTGTTRTTTTAAAACAAAATTTATAATAAGATTTGTGGGATAGTTGCATTCTAATCTGAGAGTCTRGACTCTTGAATCATTGTCATTTCATGGTTCACAGGGACCTCATCTGCTTGCTCCAACAGGGAGTGACCTTCATCGTTATGGACAGGAGGGGACTGTTTTCGCTGGATATCACTATGACCTTAATTTCTTAACTATCCACGGGCGGAGTAGGTTTCCAGGTCTGAACATTTGGCTCAGAAACGGGGACAAAGTGGAAGTAAAAGTACCTGTAGGATGTCTTCTTATTCAGACCGGAAAACAGGCAAGTCAGACACAATATGAGCATCGAAACATTCACTATTCTAGACTGCATGGTTTGGCCAAACTAATGCTTTAAAAGATGAATATTGGATGACTAAATTGATAAAGTATATGAATARGAAATTTARCAAGTATCAGTGCCAAGTTACTTATCATGATTTGTTTTACAGTAGCAGGTCATTGTTTCTATTTTGCCTGAACTTCTTACTGTGAGGTTTTCCTGCAAGGCCTTTGATTTAATAGTTTTAGACTTTCGGGATGTTACTTCCTGCTTAGTTTTAATAAGAGTTCTCTGGTTGATCTTTAATTATAGCCGCTTCTCATCTTATTGTCTTATAATAAATAATTTTAAACTTCAAAGCATTCCACTATAAAGTACTGTATCATAATATGTCTTACTGCTTGATCAACATTGCTAATCTTAATACTTTACTATTTTCCTAGTTTCATGAGCCAAGATTCAYTGGATCTTGGGTTGCTCCTTTATTTGATGTGTTCTTGGGCTGATGCTCGTTTCAATACTATGCAATTGAGTTTTAAGAAGTATAATCTTAACCAGTGATGAATTCTTGGGCTGATATAAGTTGTATGAAGTATTATCTTCACCAGTGATGTGAGAGGGAGGAATTGTACCTGAACTTTAACCACCAACAAAATGCAAACCGAGCTTCCCTTTCATGTAACTATACAAAGTCGACACAGAAACTATATACACTTCATTTCTCCTCCCCCCGCTCTCATACAAGATGAAAGAATTGACTTTATGGTTCTGGCCAACTTTCTGTTCTTCTGTGCTACAGCTTATGTATTTGCGTGTCTGATGTTCTTTTCTGCTCATCTACTCTTTTTAGCTGTAGAAGTGTTATAGTGTTTGCCATTTTATGTTGTCTGACTGAACATGCAGATAGAATGGTTGACGGCGGGCGAGTGTATTGCTGGAATGCATGAGGTTGTTGTGACCAAACGAACCCTTGAAGCAATTAGATTAGCATCGGAACAAAGCCGCAGTCTTTGGAGGGTATCTTCAACTGTGAGTAGACAGACAGCTTGTTATTCATGAACTTTTTTTAACTTCAATTTTTCCAGGTTCATACCCGGGAACAAAGAAGTTGACTATTTTCTAACCAGAAAATCTCATATTGTATCACAGTTGTTTGGACACATAGCATCGGATGCAGTACTAAAGCCTTTAAGCCATTTCGCTGACTCTCCTCACGCGAGTAAGTACCCACCCATGTGTGCTGGGGAATTCGTCGAAAAGGAGCTTGCGGTGATTAATCTGAAAGGCAATAATGAAGATTCATCATAATTCAACTTCAATCAGAACATGTAGATCCTATCTAAATCACCAATGAAGAACTATCGAATTATGAATTACATTAACAGATGTGACAGGGGAGGGGTTAACTTGATTTGAGGCCTCTTGCCAGAATRAAACTGTAAATCAACAAGATTGGCTCAAAATTGGAGCATCAATTTGGTGTRAGAAGTGGCTGATTTACCGTTCCTCTGTTATMTAGATCACTAATTATATGTATCGAAACTGTTATATTTTTGTGCACCGGTCTATGCTAWGCATCAGATATCAGTAACTRGCATGTCATTATTGTCATGACTTTCGCGTATGTCTTAGTTTGATTATACTTTGAATTTAGTAAAGCTTATGTAAACTTCTGATGGCTCTCGCTGAACCCCTCCGTTGTTAAACTTTATAACATAGGTTTTGTGTTGGTCCGTTGGATGACTGAGRGAAATGTATGAATTATGCAGTCACATAAGTTGGGTTTTCYAACTGTTSCAATAGGATAGGCATTATTTTTGTGACCACTTTAGGAATYCAGTTGTAAGAATGCAGCATCAAAGTGATGAGTTGAGGTAGGATGGATATGCCCATCGGCATGAGTCCATGTTAACTCTGTATATTTATTAAATCCGGATGAGTCGGAGCTTATTTGTGCGCACCCTACTGCCTAGRTCYACTGAGAAAGCAACTATTGTTCTAGTTRAATCATGAAGTTACCACARTGCCATGGTAAGGCGTTCGGAACTTTGGTACTCGTGATGTTAATAATCACGGCGATGATAGAGCAGGGACAAGGGCGCACCTGTGGCAACACATTCTTCTCAGCACTTGTGCAGTTAATACCATGCAGGTCAGCGGTCGCTCCATTTAGCCCTATCCCACCKAGTGAGATGTGCTGTAATGCTGTCAAAACTTTGGGYCAGCCTTGTTTATGTGTACTTGTCAATGGACCTCCRATTTCTGGTGTTGATCGAAGCATGGCCTTACAGCTCCCTGACAAGTGCGCCACCAATTTCGAACCATGTAACACTCTTTCCTCACTCTTTTATTTTCTTTATCCCCTTTGTCGTTCAGCACCTTAATAAAATGAAATTCTTGCACTTGTTTTCCTCGCTATTTCTGTTCATTATGACAAGGATTATGTCTCTATATCGCTAGTTTCTGACGTGTGCGATACATTTTCTGGTGCAGGCGAGTTAATGAGGAAGTAAAATTGAGCAGAAGAGTTCTGAAGATACTCTAATAAATAAATGATGTCCTCGAAATGCTAGGAATAGATTTTATCATAGAATTTCATCCTTGGTGTCGCGAATAAGGAGGTAGAAGCATAGGAAATCGTAGTTTGTTAAGCGACTTCATCCATTTTGTGTATCCACTCAGGGGCTTCTCATAATGTAGCTTACGTTTGGTTTCATAGTATAATTTATACTTTTATGTTCTGCTGAAGTATAACCAAAGAGCTTGTGTATATTGCTAGCTCTTAGCTATATCAGACGAATCAGTTTTCGTTCTGGCACATCGTGCTTCTTATAAACAGTTAAAGTCCTAGAAAAAAGTTGCAGGATTGAAGGAGATTGTCCTAATAAACTACTGGATTTGATTAATGTTTAACCGTTACAGTTGAACCTGATTTTTCTCCTATCGGGATGGTTCAGTAGTTAAATCTGAATCTTCTCTACTAACCGGATGGTTCAGTTTAACCGTTACAGTTGCAAAAATATTGAGCAAGTATGGCACACGACTCGAAACGATAGGATCAAAGCCACAGCAAGGAGTGGACTTTCAATTCTTGGGAGTGAATTATTGATTAGCGCCATAACAGGCTTAGGAGTACATTATTCACATGACTGCACATGACAGTAGGACAGACAACTTAAACAAGTTCTGCAGTCAGAGTGTACGATTCTTGAATAAATATCATTATTATCATCATGTAGATTAGTAAACTCGTTTATGATTGATAAGCTAATGCAGAAATGTCGATTTTAAAAATACGAAAGTCAATTTAAATCGCTAATTTTGTGGTCGTGGAGAGGGGAGGAAGCAACACATCCATCTGACACAGGATATAAGTACCAGTAGCCATTTTGTTCTTCAGCAACAGCGAATTTTTGCTTATATAATACTACCAAAATGTCATCAGAATGATAATTTTTCGAGTTAGCCAGTATAACATTAAGCATATCATAATGACAAACAACACCATTGTGGAAAAAATCCAATGCTATCAGGATAATTACTGGTATATCCTGTTATTATGCTTTGTCTCAGCTCTTGCTGTCATTATCCGCGCCACAAAAACAAAAACAGGAGGAGTTGGCAGGAACTCGAAACTTCCTCCAAGTCCGCCTTCCCTACCACTAATAGGCCATCTACATTACCTATTTTCCTCTTCTGGACTGTGCAAATCCTTTCAGCACTTGGCCACTGAGTATGGGCCCCTTGTCTACCTCCGCCTTGGCAGCTCCACTCTTGTTCTGGCCTCTTCGTCGACTGTGGCTGCCCAAATTTTTAAGGCTCAAGACATCAACTTTGCATGCCGGCCTACATTCTCCTATGCTGACAAGATCCTTTATGGAGCATGTAGCTTCATCAATGCCCCCTACGGAGACTACTGGCGCTTCCTGAAGAAGCTCTGTGTAAACGAGTTGCTAGGGGCTCGTCAGGTGGCACGCACTGAAAACGTTCGATCCCAAGAGATCCATAAGTTTCTGGAAAGGGTGATGGAGAGTGCTGGGAGATCGGAGGTAATCGATGTTGGCATGGAGCTGGTGAAGCTTACTAATAATGTGCTATGCCGGATGGCAATGAGCACGGTTACAGATACGGTTACAGGAAAGGACCAAGCAGAGGAGCTGAGAGGGTTACTGAAACAGTCCTTTGAGTTGGCTGGTAAGCTTTATGTGGGTCAAATGCTAGGCCCGTTCAGGAGGCTTGTATTATGGCTGTATGGTAAGAAAGTTGCTACATTGAATAGGAGGTTTGATCAGCTTCTTGAGAGTATTTTGAAGCAGCACGAGCGTGATGAGATGATTCGTTTTGAAGGGAATGAATCAGCGAAGGATAGTAAGGATTTGATGGACATTTTGTTGGAGGTTCACAAAGATGACAAAGCTCAAGTCAAGATTACCAGAAGTAATATCAAGGCTTTCTTCACTGTGAGTATTTTCTTAACTTTAAATTGAAATTATACATGATAGTCATAATTAGTCATAATTACAAGAATTTGAAAGAATCGCCGATGAGGGTTTTCGTGTATTATATACTGAATACTGTGAGTAGGAATTATAACCTAAATAGGGAACTATATTAATGAAGATGATACCACATAAATTTTGTCAGGAAACTGTCTGCATGAACTATTTGATGTACTAATTTGACAGCATGAGAAACTTCCTACAATTTTATGAGTAATACTGTACCACTATGTTACTTGCACCAGTATTTGTGTTTGAGTTGGCTAACTAATTTAATGTCCAATTACAATTTTATGTGTTGAGGATCTGACATGCTACTTGAGGTTGAAATAAAGAGTCCTAACAACATATGAGTAATAAACATAACCTGAAACTCTGAAAGATATGTCAAACATGCTCAATATTTGCAGAACATAGGATCATTCTCATGTAATAATGGTACATGTATCCTGAATGTTGTTGCTGCAGGACCTGATAATTGCAGGCACAGATAGCTCAGCACAGACCATGCAATGGGTGATAGCAGAACTCATCAATCATCCTCGGGAGCTGCGAAAGGTGAGGGAGGAAATAGAGCTAGTTGTACAAAACACTAGGCTGGTCAATGAATCTGACATTCCTAGTCTTCCATACTTGCAAGCAGTCATTAAGGAAACTCTGCGGCTGCACCCAGCAGGACCTATCACAACCAGATTATGCCGTGAAAGCTGCAAAGTTGAAGACTATGATATACCCAAGAACACCCCTGTGGCTATCAATCTACATACCATTATGAGAGATCCTAACAAATGGGAGAATCCTGATGAGTTTGTTCCTGAGAGATTTTTGGATTTCGAAACCAATAGCAAGGGGCAAAACTTTAACTTCATTCCATTTGGCGAAGGAAGAAGAGGGTGTCCTGGTAGTCTGCTTGCTACTACTGTCATGAATACTGCAATCGCAGTTATAGTTCAATGCTTCGATTGGAAGACTGATACTGTTAAGATTAATATGCAACCTGGAAGAGGCATGTCTCTAGCCATGGCTCACCCACTTAAATGCCAACCTGTTGTTCTTTTCAATCCTTTTAGTTCAGCAGGATGCAACAACTGATGTAAAATATGAGCAAGTCATGAAATTTCCTGAATGTTAAATCATTGATACTGCTTTTTAACCAGTCTACTTCAATATAATAGGAAACATTTGATTTGGGTGGTGGAGTCAAGTGACTTCCAATTTTCTTAGAGAACCACAATATAGTTGTTTTTAGCATGAAAACAAAAATCAAATGCGGCCTATTATTTTGATACAACGGCTTAACCATCTCTTTCAGTCCAGTAGTTAAACCAATTGCAACAACAGGAGTAGTGTGAACAAATTGCAACTGTTGAATCTGATATATCTCAAAGGAAGTTCCTTCCCTATTAAAGGTTTTGAGGCGGAACACAGTGTACATGATACCAACAGAACGAGAGGTGTGAAAGTGGTAATAACCTGTATTAATATTATACGGTTCATTTCAATCACCAAAACTCACCCATCTAAATTGCATGACAGGAAAAGGACAATATTAATTGATTTTGTTAAAGAAATGAAAGGATCTTTTGCCCTTCAAACTATAAGAAGTAGATGCAAGAACTATTACTATATTCAGGCATACAAAGCATCCACTAGTCTACTAGTGTGGTATCTCTACTAAAACTAAGCTACCAGTTTACCACCAACAGTCTCAGCATAAAAACAGAAGCTTTCTCTTTCGCTCTGATCGGGTTCAGAAAGAGTCATCTTCTGAACTATGTCACATCTGCAATTTTACCTCCTCCTGTTCTGCATTTTCTTGTTAGTAGGTAATGCATGATTCACTACCACTACATTATGAAATCTTAAATTTGTTAAACATTGCCATATAACTGATAATCTGACACTCCTTTGATCTTTTTGTTTTTCCTCATTTACAAAGGTCTGAACAATGCAGCAGCAAGATTTAAGCTTCAAAACAGATGCAAGGAAACAATTTGGCCAGGCATCCAGGCGGGAGCAGGGCATCCACAGATCATGAACGGTGGACTTCAACTACAGGCAGGTCAAACCATCGACGTAGAAGCACCAACAGGATGGTCAGGCCGGTTTTGGGGACGTAGAGGCTGCACATTTGACAGTCAAGGCAGAGGAAATTGCCTGACAGGTGATTGTGGAGGATTACTCCAATGTGGAGGGGCAGGAGGTGTCCCACCTGCTACTCTTGCCGAGTTCACCCTTGACAGCCCTATGGACTTTTACGACATTAGCCTCGTTGATGGGTTCAACCTTCCTATTTCCATCACCGCTTTGGAGGGTTCAGGCAGCAATTGCAAGAATATCAGCTGTAACAAGGACTTGAATAGAAAGTGTCCAACAAACTTGGAAGTGATCAAGGGAGGCAGCATAGTGGCCTGTAACAGTGCATGCGAAGCGTTTAAGGACCCACAGTACTGCTGCACAGGAGAATTTGGCAGCCCCAACACTTGCAAGCCCAGTGTGTATTCCAAGGTGTTTAAGTCTGCATGTCCTGATGCTTATAGCTATGCATTTGATGACAGCAGCAGTATTGTTACTTGCAAAGGAGCAGACTATTTGATTAGCTTCTGTTAATTAACTACTTATGATATAACGAACGAAATATGTTTCTCAGATAAATTTAGCTCAGATGAAGGGTATGTGAATGCAGATGGCTCAACAATGGACTACAGTAGTATAATTAAATCAATGTAATCTGATTCCTGAACAACTATACAAAAATTAGGAAGTTCTTACTCTTAGCTAAGTTATATTGCAACATAGAGTCCCTTATATTAGGCCTTAACTAAGAATTCTAATTAAACACCAGAAGTTGATCCTTACTGACTACTGTATGTCAACCATACCATATACAAGTAAATAAAACATGAAGCATAACACCCTTTAGGTATGAGTATTTATGAAGCATGACATCTTGTAACGGAGTAACCTTTGAGACGTGCTTATCATATGTATTTTGCATTTCTATGTAATACTCTGTCGTCCCATTGATTTTGCAACATAGAGAAAATTCTACTTTTTATGGTTTGTGAGAGTAGAGTTGATGACAGAGAAAAGTAGCGATCTCATGTACCATTTTTAGAATGTTGCAATCTACATTAGACGAAGCCACGAAGGTAGTACTTAATATTAACTTGTCACCTTTGTGAGTGGATACTGTCCTTTCTTCAATGCACACTGTCCCTTCTATCTCTGTCCCATGGCCATACTACCAACAATGAGGATAGTGTTGGATATATAAATCATATAATGCAAAGAAGAGGCGATGGGTCGGGCTGGGCTTTGGCGAAAAAATCTGTCACATTTCGGGCCAATGCTTTGGGCCGCAGTGTCAGAATAGCCTGGACAATAAAACTACTTGTAAAAAGTGCAAAGCCTATATTATACAAACCCCCTACATTACAAGATACAACCTCTAGTATACACGTGCCTTTTTTTTCATTGCTTTTATTAGTTGTCAAATATTTAGATCTATCTAATTTTATTTAATTAATGATTTTTTATTTTTAAAAAAATCATGCGTGAGAGATAATAGGGGAGAGGAATAAATCATGTGCCACATAAGCTAGGGGAGGGGGTTGTATTTTGCTAGGTAGGGGGAGTGTACCTAATAATTTGCGTAAAAAGTGGGTTTTTTGAACCCAATGTCTATATTGTACAATCCTCCCCCCGTATTAATATAGTGGGCAGCAAAAATCGAGAAATTTGTTATTTTTTATTTTTATAAATAAAAATAATATAATTAAAAAACAAAATCAAAACATCGCGTGAAAGACTAGTGCCTTAGTGGGGAATTGTATAAAATAATTTGCCTTTTGAACCTAGGTACATTTCAGCCCGAGCTACTTTTGATCAACTCTAATGCAAAATAATTAAACAATTTTTTCTTTAATCAACTTGTTTTGCAGATATGTGGGCTTTAAGCCTTTAAATGGATGCAGCCTATAACCGATGGGAATATCAATTCCCTTGGTTGGCTTTGTTATGGGATTTCCATTGTATTTTTCGTTATATGCCAAACAAAGGATGATGATCGGTTTAAAAAACTCCCAAGAATTAACGGGACCATCTCGTCCCAATTAATAAATCCTTATATATATAAATGTCCCGTTAAATATTTCCATGCCCCCATTTTAATTCCTATCAAAAATTAGAATTTGGAAAAGAATCAAGGTAAATCCACATACCATCCCAAAAAAATCCAATCCCATTTGATTATTCAGAATCACATTTGATTGAAAATAAAAGTTGGAAGAAAGAAGCAAAAAGTGATTACGCACCAAGTAACCGCAATAAGTTGCTTTGACGTTTCAAAACCAAACCATTAACAAGTGGTAAAAAGATTAAAATAATTGGGTTTAAATAAGACTGGATCATAATCAAGGAAGCTTCGACCATGATTTTAATTGACGTTTCCCAGAAAAACTATCTTTCTTTCATTCAATTTCTCTGACTTACGATTAGATTATTAAAAACCCAACTCAAAACGAGATTTACAAGACAAGATCAGCTCAAGTTAATGTCTTTAAATGGTGGGSAACAGAAATTGAGTTCAGATTTTCCTTTATACAAAAAAACAAATTCCAATTCTATGTCTGTCTCATTTTTSTTAATCCTTTTTTTCGTCTGCTACTGCTGCTGTTTTTCTGCAGCAGCAGTAGCAGAATCGGGGCAGACGCATTCCGGAGTACTGAATGTGTGGCCGAAGCCTGTGGCGCTGCATTGGGCACAGCCAAAGGCTGTATTCTTGTCTGCTGATTTTACGATCAGCGTACCCCGGAATCACCCGCATCTGTCAGCTGCCACGGACCGATYCACGGGTCTTATCAGGTCTGAGTACCACAGGCCTCTGGTAAACCAGTACGTAGAGGTGGCGTCTAATGCCAGTTTAAGAGTTCTGAAGGTAAAAGTAGCAGACTATGCAGCTGAGTTGCATCACGGAGTGGATGAGTCCTACACACTGACAATCCCTGCAGCAGGTGCAGAYACTGCTGTTCTGWCTGCTAAGACGCCCTGGGGMGCAATGCGCGGACTTGAGACGTTCTCACAGCTTGTGTGGGTCTATGAAGGTCGTGTTCGTGATCGTGTTACAAGTTTGAGTAAGCACAAACTTGCCATACCTGTGGGATTGGACATCAGGGATGCTCCCATTTTTGCGCACCGTGGCGTGTTGTTGGACACCTCTAGGAACTTRTATGGGGTGGAGCACATTCTTAGAACTATTTCAGCATTGAGTTGGAATAAGCTCAATGTCTTTCATTGGCATATCACTGACTCCCATTCTTTTCCTCTGGTTTTGCCTTCTGACCCTGATCTTGGTATCAAAGGGTCTTATGGTCCCTTTATGCAGTATACTCCTGCTGATGTTGCTAGAATTGTCCAGTTTGGTTTGGATCACGGTGTTCGGGTTATTCCAGAAATTGATACTCCAGGTAAGATAATATGAAGCRTAAACTTTTCATCCTTTGACAATTGATACTATTAATAATTTTAAGATGTCATACTCAATTTACACTTTATTATGATAAAATTATGTTTTACTTACTWATCACAACTCTTTTAGCTTTCTCATGGTTTGCTATATCTGCTTAACTTGGAATTATACAATTAGGTAGTGTTTTGTTAGCATAACACTGCTCTTTCAATTGTATGACTAAGGGATTTGCATATACTAAGACTAGTATGTTTTATTTGCATTTCGCAGCTCTTTTAACTGTATGATTAAGGGATACCATACTAGTCTGCTGCTTTATATGT
Organism: Bassia scoparia; assembly: GCA_008642245.1. Classification (NCBI taxonomy): domain Eukaryota; kingdom Viridiplantae; phylum Streptophyta; class Magnoliopsida; order Caryophyllales; family Amaranthaceae; genus Bassia; species Bassia scoparia. The sequence continues at coordinate 17,573 of SNQN01000992.1, forward strand.
AAATCACAGTTTTTCAATGTAAGAAGTCAACCATTTTAATGATATATAAATCAATTTGATTGTATGTTTGGAAAAAGGCCCTCGCCAAATAAATCATACTGTGTTGTTTTATAATAAATTACTTTTGATTGTTTATTCAACAACTTGCACAATATAATTGATATTATGACATGGTTGCAAATTTATCGCTGACTTTATCATGCTTGTGATGCTGTAGCACATACGGGGTCGTGGGCAGGGGCGCACCCAGAGATCGTGACATGCGCAGGTATGTTCTGGTGGCCAGCAGGATCAGATTGGGCAGACAGGCTAGCATCTGAACCAGGGTGCGGCCAACTGAACCCGCTCCACCCAAAGACCTACCAAGTCATGAAAAAGGTGATCAGGGATATAGTCTCCCTCTTCCCTGACCCTTTCTATCACAGTGGTGGAGATGAGGTCATTCCCGGGTGTTGGACTACAGACCCCACCATACAAGCCTTCCTATCCAARGCCAGCAGCGCYCACAACGGGACTAATGGCCTCTCCCAACTCCTTCAGATATTTGTCAACTCCACTCTCCCATATGTCACCTCTTTCAATAAGACTTCTATCTATTGGGAAGATGTTCTCCTTGATTCTGATATCAGGGTGGAGGACCGGTCGATTCTGCCTCCCGAACACACCATATTACAGACATGGAATGGCGGGCCCCAAAACACAAAACGCATAGTATCCTCAGGATACAGGGCCATTGTTTCCTCTGCTGATTACTACTACCTAGATTGCGGCCATGGTGGTTTCGTGGGGAATGACAGTCAATATAATCAGCCACCTGGGACTGACCAAGGGAARGGCGGCTCATGGTGTAACCCTTTTAAGACATGGCAACTCATCTACAACTATGACATTACCTATGGACTCACTGAAAAGGAGAAGAAATTGGTTTTGGGCGGGGAGGTGGCACTWTGGTCAGAACAAGCTGATCCAACAGTCCTTGATTCCAAGATGTGGCCTCGAGCTTCTGCAATGGCCGAAGCTCTATGGTCTGGAAACCGGGATGATACAGGCAAGAAGAGGTATGCAGAGGCCACAGATAGGTTGAATGAGTGGAGATATAGGATGGTTGCCAGAGGGGTCGGGGCTGAGCCTATTCAGCCCCTCTGGTGTGTTAGGAATCCTGGCATGTGCAACACTGTCCAATCTAGTTAATATCGTTGAATTATTTAGCAGTCTCAGTTGTATACCACCTTGGGCGGTGGAAATAAACCACCATCATAGGTATTCAGGTACTCAGAATATTATTTCCGAAATGTGGCATCGTGTATCCTTGTTATTCTTCYTAATAAACCATGTGTTCCTGATGAAAGTCCTTGCTCCCTCGTCTCTGATTTATTCACACCAACATATTTAAACAAAATGGGATGATCCAAAGAGTTACCGCAATGCATTATAATGACTCTGAACTAGTGAACTTAGTATCGAATCGTGATTTACTAACAGTGAAATGAAGAAAACAACATGATGGAATATATTTTCTTTTCTGGCTGCTGCAATAACAAGTTGAGACTAGACGTGATTACATTTTAACTCATTCCAACAATTCATAGTCTACAAAATTGTCAAATGCTACGAAACAAAAAAAAAAAAAAAGGATTGAAAGAGAGAAAACCCCCTAGAGCTATAATTCATACTTGCTGCGGAGTATAATCTCTGAAAAACAAACACTGCTGGTTGCAACAGATACTGATCATTAACAGTATTCAAGAAGAGCCAAGAAAAGAAYGYAAACTCCAAAGATTTGTACCTGCAGACCTGGGTTTGTACCGCTGTAGCCTGTTRGAAGCTTAGATCAAAATGTACCAAAAACATAAAATAATGTTTGAGCAAGATCATGAAGACGAGCAGCAGCTATATTTCCCAGATGTTTGGCCCTGTCCAGAAAGATCAATTTGCTTGCCCTTAAGAAGGTTAGAATTACCGGCAGCATCAGTTTCATCYTTAGCAGTAAGGGTCTTCTTGCTGATAACACGATATATATCAGTAAGAACAGTAATAAAGGCGGTCTCAACATTAAGYGACTSAAGGGCGGAGGTTTCCAGGAAGCAAAGACCTTCCCGTTCAGCAAACTCTCTAGCATCCTCAGTGGAAACAGCTCTGAGCATACTCAGATCAGTTTTGTTGCCTACAAGCATGATGACAATATTGTTATCAGCATGGGCGCGTAACTCCTCCAACCAACGGGCGATGTGATCAAATGTCAGACGTTTCGTGATGTCGTAGACCAGTAATGCTCCTACAGCACCTCTATAATATGCACTAGTAACTGCCCTGTATCTGTATAGAAGTAAATGAATTAATGAGATCATTTGCCATTATATGATTGGTACAAAGAAAAATATATCATTTATGGAATAAAAAAGGCGCTAGAATGTTATGGACTGGTGGATGGTACCTCTCCTGGCCTGCAGTATCCCAAATCTGAGCCTTGACAGTCTTCTGGTCGATAGTAAGGGTACGAGTTTGAAATTCAACTCCAATGGTGGCCTTGGAGTCGATGCTGAATTCATTTCGAGAAAAGCGAGCCAGGAGCTGCGATTTCCCCACAGCTGAATCTCCTATTAACACCACTTTGAACACATAATCTATCTTTTGATTTAACAGATTCTTACCACTTCTATTCGCCATCTTGCCTCGCTGACCTCTCTTACTACCCCTGCCACAATAATTTTTGTGTTATTGTTATCTACCACCCAACAACTTCAGCAATWAGGCTACTTTTTCTCAACAAATATCCCTTTCCCCAAGAAATGGAYGGAAGAAAAAATAAGTTACTCCGCTATGACAATCGCCTCGAAGGAAAGGAGAYACCAACTCACAGGAGTCAACCAAGAACCTCAACTTCAGAAGTCATTGCATCCATTCAAATTGCTCAAAGAATAACAACGATGATGAAAGGGGAACAAATATTCCACCCAATATTATTGATTTAATAATATCATGGTATTAGTCACCAAGGGTAGCTATCATTATTTAAGTAGGTGAGGAGGAGAAGAGGTCAAGCTTTGAAATGGAAATTTCTTGGAATAGTATAATAGTATAATATATACTGAGGAGGACAAAATAACAATCAATCAAATACAGAAGCACTGCTACATTTTGGCTCCCATTTTATTACAGACAAGTTGATGCCTTTCAGACCCTCCCTCTCTTCCCACTTCCCCCTAAAGAAATATATTAAAGCACGATGACTATGTTCGAGCACGTAGTAGCTTACTAGCTTGCATTTCATTACAGTCAATGCAGTTGTACCTACACAATCAACTATTGAAAAGAAAGGGCCTGCGTGTTATATAGCAAGTCGGAAAGGGACTCAGTCTACATGGCAGTATGGAACTCCCGGATCACTACAGAGCACTGCCACAGTCTTGCTCCGGGTTATTTCATTGTGAGAAGTTTACTGCTTCATATAGGACCAACAGAAAGTGTTATAAAAAAAATACCAAAGGTTATTAAGAAAAAACAGTCAATCTTAATAGCATATCAGTGGCCAAAAGGTATACAGGATTAATAATAAGAAAGATCAACATTGGTGTCAATCTACTATCAAATGCTAGTTGTAAACATGTAAATCATCTACTTTGCAATTTCTTTGAGCAAACAGCTCCATTATTGTTTCCAGCGTGCATGCATGTTTTAAGATAGTCTTAGCCATGTCTCACTTCTCACCCTGCCCCCTTAATATATAAATACAGGTAAGGAATAAAAATTGTACCAGGATTTATTAAATAACAGTAATCTTCGAATCTAGATCTGTTTTCAATTGTTTTGAATGGACTCTGTTTCTCTGTTTCACGTCTTTGTTCTGACCTAACATCAGGTAGTTCATTTTGGTTCCTTGCTATAGTTCAATAGACGATTTCAGGATTTCCCCTGTAATGACAGTAAAATTCGCAAGTGTTCAGTTAATCAATACAAAGTCAGAAGTTTAGAAAATGGACACGAGAAGATTCTACCTACTGAATCTGAAATCAGTCGAACATAACAGTTGCTGAATTCGTATACCACTTGCAAAAACCAAATTCTCATACTRGTCAAAATGTAGCAAAGCCGCCAGCAATTCAAGAATTTCGGTATCTATRCCAGGTCAGAAAGCCTTGTTCTGCTGAGAATTGTCAACAAAAATTAGTCACCTAAGAATTGTCTGTGATTGACTTATTATTTACCCTAGTGCTATAACTTAAAATATCCCAGAATACCTTCAATCCAGAAAGGTATGATTCGGAAATGCTAGGAACATACAGAGTCAGAAAGGTGAACAGACTTGAAGGTTTCTTTATCATAAAGATCGAGTACAGGTTAAGCAGGAGATGAGCAAACAGCCATCCTAATTTAAGTAACAAAAACCCATCATACATAACTTTCATGGGATAAAAATGATCATATAACCAAAATCCTAGTGTAATGTAAACACCTTTCATTGTTTCAATAAGTACAATGTCAACTGACCCTGATCAACAAATAGCATTCAGATTCAACGACACGAGCAGCTCATAGTTCATTGATCAAGCTTCCCAACTCCCAAGTGAAAACTGCTGAAAGTGTTGATGCTTACTTACCAACTTGTGAAGCATCAGTGCCTTCTCGTTGATGCACTAGGCAATTACAACAGCTAAACATACAGAAATTGACGACTAATGAGCCTAAAATAGTTCTAAACCACTCTTTGTAAACCTCAATGACATGCTTCATGCTTGTAATTAGGCATATGGACGGGGTTTAGGACATCGGTTCTTTCGACTTGATCCGAGAACCGGTAATTTTCCGAGCATATACAATCAGAGTACAACGATTGTCTAGGTTTCGACACCAAATTCGTATAACTTTAACAAATGCCACCCTGCAATTCTTGCATCATTTGACAATCCTAACAACTTGCTACACTAATTGCAAAAGGGATCAAGGAATAAGTGTCAAATCAATCTAAACAAATTCAAAGTATTGAAAAGAACAATCCAACACAAAAACTGAAACACATTTTGAATCCATTCATCCTCAAAGTTAGTTAATTGATTAATAGTAACACTAGTAAAAAAAGCTAGTATTGAGAGATACATCAATCATCCATTCATCCAACATACTGCATATCATACCATAACATAATCTAAAATTCAAAAACAATTCTTACAAAATCAAAGGTTGATAGTATGTAATTACACAGCTTTCTTAGATTCTACTGCATTTTCACCATCTTCCGCTTCCTCGCCCGCCTTCGGTTGCGGCTGATCAGAGGTTCGATCCCCAACAAGCACACCAACCTTCGGATATTTCTCAATAAACTTAAGCTCCCAATCTTGAAGAACATCAAGCTCCGATTCGCTTAAACCCTCGGTATCACCATTAAGATCTTGAGGATCAAACGACATGAGGGCCAAAGCTCGGGTCGCGTCCCTCCCTGCAAACATCGCGTACGGRCCGCCCGGCCCGTAAAACATCCTTCCCCTCGAAACGTCGTAAATTTGCCCTTTGATCGCCATTAACAAGGGCTTGTTAGGGTTTTTGCCGTCGTATTCTTMGAGCTGGTCAGCTGTGATTTCCCCCAATTGGACCGATTCTCTCGTCATGTCTTGCTCGATGATTTGCTTCATCTCTTGCACTGATTTGTAATCGGTTGTTGCGACGAACAGAGTGCAAACTATTTTGTAGGTGAAAATCATCAATGCTGTGATCACGATGAATGAAGTTGGTGATAAACCAGTGTAATGGTTGATTGATTCCACGATTGTTGCGTAAATTCCGCCCATTTTTTTAATTATTTTTGGGTGATTGGAGGAAGTGGATAGTTGAGTGGAGTTTGTGGAGTAGAAGAAGAAGAAGTAAGACCCCTAATTTTTAAAATTGGGACTTAAAAATGCAGAAATTCGATGGTAATCAGGGAGAGAAATGAATAGTACAGTGATTCTACCTACCAAAGTAAAGTTACCAACACCGTTTGACTAATTTATAGGCTTTGTTTTGTTTGGTTAACTAGATATACCCGAGCAAATACTCGACTTTTAAATAAAATACGAAATATTATACATAAATCAAACAGATTTTTTTAAATGTGATTATTTATAATAATGTTTTATTTGTGATAATAAATAAAGTTATATATGTATATAATTAATAAATATTTAAAGTTTTATCCAAGTACAATTATTAACCTTAATTAATGCCTTCTTATAACATAATGTAATAATAAATAATGTAATAATAATAATAATAATTAATAAGGTGGGATGGGAGAGAAATTTGGAGGGAAATATGAAGGGGTGGGGATTACTTTTAGTATATGTTATTAGATTATTAGATGGCGTAATTTAGCGATGTAAGTAACGGGCAGCTTAACGTGAGTAATTAGAGGCGAAAGTAGCGATTGGCTATAAAAATAAGATTTTTTATTGTGAGTGTCGATAAGTATCGATTGATTTATTTTTAATAATATTAATTCAAATAGTTTTTTAATCTAATTAGAAAGCTAAAACCTAAATATTACTCCTACTATGTTTAAAAAGTTGCGTTTAAAGCTATTTGCTATTCAAAAGCTACATTTCCGAACAGTAATAAATTAATCAAATAGCGTTTTAATCTAGTTAGAAAGCTACGCCGAATACGCCCTAAAAATTGTTTTAAAAAATAAATAATATAGTAATAACAAATTATTACCATTAATTCAACTAAATTGAATTGATTAAAGTTAACTAAATGAACTAAACTTTACAATGAAAAAAATTGAAATTAAGTTGAAGTAAATAAACCCAAATGATCAAAATTGTTTGTTTGATAGTGAAATTTTAACATTTTTTTTTTAGAATTCAATCACTAATATGGCTTGGTGAGAAATTTGACAAATTTTCACTGTCTTACGAAATATTTCCATGTAGGTATTTTTATTTAAGTCAACCAAACGTAATCCAAAAATTTTACTTGGTATCAACTACTATTATAATTGCGTATTTTCGATTAATCAACTTCATTTAGAAATTCAATATTTATGTCAAGCAAACGATTCTTAATCTTAATACATTATCATTACAGTTCCCTTATAACGAGCTTCGAATCAAAATCGAGCCTTGAACACCAAAGCACAATAGGTTATTATGGTCCGGGATCATGTGGTCCAAGGCAAATGTTCATTTTCGAAATTAGAAATGTTCATTTCCGAAAATACGAGTGTTCATTTTTCATATATGAATATTTACACTTGAAATGAACATTTTTAGTTTCGTAATGAACTTTTGTCCGGAACATGATGAGGACTATGATCCCGGGACCATAATAGAATTTGCGCACGACAGCAAGACATAGGCCCATAGCAATCGAACCAAGTTGGTCCAAGAAGTGTCCAACACTCCAAGGTGTCCAACCATTAGTGAATAGGTAAGTTCTGATATAGCCATTGATGGATTGAAGATAAAGAGTGACTCTGTGAAAAAATGGATGGAAATAGCATAAGGCTGAAGTTTGAAAGCCCTAAACCACCTTCACTCCTCTGCAAATCATCATCATCATCTTCTTCTTCCTCATCTCACCTCCATTTTCGTTATCAACCTCTTTCCTTCTTCTTCTTCACAGCTCAGTCCTCGTAATCGCAAGACTCAACCTCGCATACTCCCGTCTTCTCTCTCCTCCTCATCACCACCTTCTTCTCGCTTCTTTTTCTTTCCACCATTCGTAATCATCATCTCTCCTCTCTTTTTTTTTGTTTTCATTTTACTGGCGATTTTTATGATATTATGTGTTTTGTTTGATTGATTTTGCAGCTGAGAAGGTTAATGGCGGAAGGCCTGTTGCTGTACAATGCGGAGTTGGTATGCCAATCTTCATAACAATGACAATAACAACATAGCTTGCTTCAAGTAGTTTTGGTCTCACTCAGGTATTCTGGATACTCATTTTTTCTCATTGCCTTAAAAATTTGTATTCTGTTTCACAGTTTATGAATGCTTTGTTGAATTCTTATTGTTTCGGTTGTTGATTGCAATAGCTCTAATGTACTTTTCAATTGTATCATTGGAGTTATTGGAGGCCTTCGGAAATTGTTTGGTGAGAGATTGCAATTAAGAATGTAGCAATTATGCTATTGCACGTTTGCACTAGTCTTAGTCTCTCAAATTTAGTAGCTTTGAAATTTAAATGAAGTTTGAGTTTACTACCACAGTATTAGGTTGCATAATTTTGCTCGAACTCAATATTTTCTTGTCAACCAAACTCAAGCAAGGATTTTGAGTTGAAGCACCAAGCTAAATTAGTGTTCTGCTTCCTAAAATGTTAGGGTAAATTGGGTTTAATTGAGTGCAAAGAAATAATAAATAACACACAATTATGAGAGAAGTAAGAAAATAGTTTGAAGACTCAACAAAAACAGGTTAGTCTCAAGACATTTATGTGTTTGCTTGTTTGGAGTATCATAAGTTCATAACAGGTTTTCAATCTCAATCTTTATCTTAATTGACGAAAATCCTTAAGAAAAGTATCCATACTAAGTGGCAAAAATAGGAATTCAGTATTTGGTTTAGCGTTGAAAGTTGAAACCATGTGCTTCGGCATTCAAACTTGCAAGCATCAATCAGGATGTTGACTGTCTGTTTGGCCGCTTGGACTATTCATCACTCTTTATACTGTATATTTGCACACCCAGGCCAGTTGTACATGATTGAAATAAACATTTCCTGTTCTGTTTGTCTAGGTACTATAAATATGACCAGTTCATCTTAGATCAAATCTCCATGTTGCCTTCCTTTTTTCCTCCATTACATATGATATTATGATTGAGTTTCCAATATAAATTTTCCAAATTTTGAATTAGATCAACTTTGATATTAAACGTGCATCTTGATGTCTTGTCATCATTATTCATCTTTCCTCTTGTGATTTATGTGGGATGAATTGTTCATGAAGATGTTGGATTGAATTACTTGTTCAAATTTCTATCTTAAGAAACTTCTATGCAAAAAATATGTAATGTACTTCAGTTTTCTGTGCACAAAACAAGTTTCTTAGTCTCAAATGATTTCTGAAGAGTTGGGCAATAGATCCAGAATTCATATGCTCCCCTGAAGCCATCTCAATGCATGGCAAGGATGAGAAACTTGAAATATATATATTTTACTTACATAATACTAGTTATCTACAATTGTAGTGTATCACATTTCAATTGTGAAAGAAAACCATCCAACTCATTTACTAGTCCCTCGTGCTATTGTTTACAATTGCATCAGATTGTGGCGAAACGTTTTTTTGTAACAGCACATTTCAGGATCAAGTCATCTATATCCATAGTGCTACTCTTGTTATCTGTTGGCAAGAAGGCATTGTTGCCTGGCAAATTACTAGTTAGCTACTTAGCCATAAGTTGATCTGCGACAAAGCAAGATTAAATACAAGTAACTTGATTATAAGCTGATATGAAGTTATGAACAATATTTTTCAGCGCCCAGCCGCCCAATAGCAATAGAGTTCTCAAATGACAATATTTTCTCCTTAGCTATCACACCTTAGAGTACCATGCTAAACTGAATAGTTTATAATGTGACCTGGAGAAATGACGTGTGGAATGGCAATCAATGTGACATATAGTGTGACATGATGTAGGATCTCAGAAGCTTGCTTATTCTATTTGTATATTGAGTTGCTGTTTATGTTTGGCTTGTAGATTCCTGGAAATACAGGGTGCATAGCCAGAACTTGTGCTGCATCAGGTGTTAAATTACACCTTGTCGAGGTGGGTTGTAAATCTTTGGTTAATAGCATATGTTGCAATTGTTGCTTTATCCAATTGCTTTAACTTGACCATTTCGTCTTCTATGTGACAGCCATTGGGATTTGAAATAGATGATGCCAAACTCAAGCGTGCTGGACTTGATTACTGGCCGTATCCACACTTGTGTTACACAATACTAAAACTATTTGTATTTCTTACATATGACAACCTTGCTATTTTTAGTCTTAGTCCAGAGAATCATTTAATGGTTACTTTGGTACTCTACTCTTGTTTTAGTCTGTCGTGATTTTGGTGCTAAGTGGGGCTGCAAATTATCTGTTATTTAAATAGCTATAATGTCCGCAGTCAATGATACTAGTTGTTTTTCGTATATGATGTATACACACCTTAACTGTTGCAATAAGGTATGTAGTTGTCAAAGTGCATCCTTCCTGGGCAGAGTTTCGAAATTATTTCTCTCTTCAAGTAATGCCCTAGCATTTCATTATATTTCCTTCCTCCTCATTTCTCTTGTTCATGGTTTTACCTCGCCTACTAATACATGCAGGATGGAGAGAAACGGCTATTGGCTTTACTAAGAGGGGAACGGCATTGCATTCAGTAAGTTTAATAGGCAACTGGTTGGTTTATAACTTTGTTTCCTTGTTCCCTTTCATGTTCTAATTGTTGAATTTTTACCCTCGTAAAAGCCCTTTTGCTTCAACTTTGCGCTGCAATAAAATCACCTCTTGTGAGGATGACTTGCATTAAGGCTAAAATTTTCGGTTCATTTTAAAACCCTTCTCCAATATTATGAAAATAGGGTTGGTGTATGTTTCTCAATATTTTTGTGTGTCGATAATGAGTGAATAAATCTTGTACAATTTTATCTGTTAATACATTATAATGAAATCTGTGGTCTTATTATTGTTGATCATTCAATGCTATATAATTAATTATATAAGTAGTTTAAGAAAGCGCGAGGTCACTTTATGTGGAGAGACCCCGCGGTCTCGCCCCCTCAATTTCCCCAATGCAAGCATCCTCTGTAATTGCTCGGCTTCCTACTGCTCCTAGTGTTTAAGGTCATTATAATAGCTGTGGCTTTGATTGTGCAGGATTTCTCGTATAAGCCTGGTGATTGGCTCGTGTTTGGAGCAGAAACTAGTGGACTACCTCCTGATGCACTCCTCGATTGCAAAAATGAACCATATGGTGGTGGAGCTATCAAAATCCTATGGTGGAATACCTATGTCAGATGTTTAAATCTTTCCGTCAGTGTAGGCATTGCTGTTTATGAAGCTGCAAGACAGCTAAACTACGAGCAGCTCCAACATCCATCAGAAACCTGTATCAACGGCGAAAGTCCAATTATTACAGAAGACATTTTTGCTTAGCACCGCCACATTATCCATTTTGCTCATCTGTCGATATGAATCATTTCATGAAATCATGAAAACATTGAAATTTCACAAGGAATCGCGGTAAGTCGAGGTAAATCTGGGATGTTGGAAAACAAAGGTAAGTGGGAAGTGGAGGGGCACATGATCTTCATAATTGATCTTCTGAATTCAATCAACTTGTGCATTGGCAATGATCAAACAATACATTGGTTGCTTTTTGGTTGGGTCCTCACAAAACAAAGATAGACATAGAAATCTTCCCAAATTTTATTACACATGCTTTAAAGTATTGTCTTTTTGTACATCAACTATTCTTTCCACCACTACTGCGACTTTGTCATTCAGGTTTCAGAGGATGAGAGATTATTTATTTGTCGATTAAAAACGTAAATCATTGATATTTGTAAGCAGTGTTGTATTGTACTCCGTATTTGCATAGTTGCATTATTGTTGTAACGGCATTTTTTTGGTTTTATAGTGAAAGTGATCATGTAACAAAACAAAACATTTGATCTTTGGTAAGTAGTAAGTACATTATAAGTTTATAACGCAAGTATTTTCTGCAACAGGGTATATACTACAAAAATTACCTTTGATTTCGAAATCAACCCTTGTTTTGTTGCTCGTCAAGGGCTCACTTTCAGAAGGTAGAGCTCGATGCCGCCTCATACGAAGTACATCGTAGCAATTAGGCCTGTTTACTTAGACTTAATTTCAGTTTTGTTCAGTTCAGTTTCAAAAATTTAGTTTTGTTCAGTTCAGTTTTGGAATTTTCTTCAATTATGTTAATTACTTTGTATTGTATTATTTAAGTAAATTATTAAATAATGATAACAATGTTATCAATTAGATGATGATGATATAACATTAAGAATAACAATAACAATAATATTGATGATATTAATATTTTGATGATAACAACAACAATAATAATATTTGATGATATTGATATTAATATTAATATTTTGATGACGACGATAATAATATTTACAATATTAATAATAATTAATAATAATAATAAAGGTCGTTTTTTGATGCAAATAATAATAAAGGTCTTTAAATAATACATCTAATGTCGTTAATTATATCGATTAAATAATAATATTAATCGACTAAATATAATATTCAACTAAATATTAATCTACTAGTTTTAAATTAATTACCCAGATTAATTAACTTCAATATATTGCTAATCAATATTTAAAAATCACTATCCAAAACTTAAATCTTCCTATTTATTCAGTTCAGTTTTAAAAAATTCAGTTTTGTTCAGTTTAAATAAACAGACCTTAGTAATGTGTGGCGTAATTTGAGTTGTGACACCAATGCTGAAATGTGGATGCATTCATTGATGGCGTATTAGGTACATATTAAATGTGTACATCTTTGTCTTATGACCTGAAATGAAACATCTTCTCTTTTTATAAGCAGAAGTCCACCCAAAAACCGCGAAAACAATACTAACTCCTTAACAAAATGAAGAAATAAACAAAATTGTGCCATGCTCTGCCATCAAAACCTGGAAAACAATAAAAGTTGAAGACAATTTTTCAATTTTGCTTAGATTATGTTCCATTGAATACAATTTTCAGTGTCTTGAAAAGAAAAAATTAATACAAATAGATAAGATAAATAATAAAATTTTAAAAAATACTCCTAAATAATCGGGAAATTTCTAAACAATCCTAGAGATTGTTTTAATAAAACAATCCATGACATTTTTATATGACATTTCGTAATTAAGTGCAACTTTTGAGGTTAAAGTATTGCTTTTTAAATAACCTTAAAGTTGCATTAATTACGGAGTGCCATATAAAAATGATACTGAATTGTTTTATTAAAACGATCTCTGGGATTGTTTAGAAATTCCCTAAAATAATTAGCTCGAAAAGTTTAGCACGGAGTAAAATGGAGTACTAAAATAAATTTTATTGTCAGGTCATTTGTTGACTGTTGTTTTGCTCACACATTTACTTACTCCGGGCCTCCTCCATGACAATGCTTCCCAACTTTAAATGTGCTTTCATCAGTCATCACTCATCAGCTGATATATATTTATGCACACCCCTCAATCTCATAATGTCAATGAACTGCTAGAAGATCATTTAAACCAAACCACATTTCTAGCTCCTCTGTACTTACATACTCCTTCCATCTTAAAAAAACACCATAGAAGATCATGAAAGGGGCATTAAGTGAACATGCTGCTGCTAATCTTATGCTCGTGCTCGCTGATATCATCAGTCTTGAGCTGCACGGCATCAGACCGTGCAGCTCTTCTGGCGTGAAATCCGCCTCAACGAGCCGTATCTGGGAATATTCAAGTCCTGGACAGGCGACAACTGCTGTACCAACTGGTACGGTGTCAACTGCAACCCCGACAACGGAAGGGTGATGAACCTGAATCTTCGAGGGGAGTCTCAGGACCCTATCCTACAGAAGTCGGGACGTACTTCTGGCTACATGACAGGTACTATCTCCCCGGAAATCTGCAAGCTTAATGCCCTCACCAGTCTCATCATTGCAGACTGGAAAGGAATATCAGGTGTGATTCCTTCCTGCATCTCTTGATCTCACTGAACTGCACGAGCTGGAACTCGTGGGCAACCCCTCACAGGTTCGATTCCTCGTCCAACATTGGAAAGTTCCAGAAGCTCAAGGTACTCAAACCTAGCTGACACTCCTCTCAGGGTGATCCCTGCCTCTGTCGTCAACCTAGGTGGGACTCTAATGCATTTGGATTTGAGGGAAACCAACTCACTGGACAAATTCCTGCAGACATTGGTAAACTTGGGCTCAGCAGAGTCTTGCTGAGTAGGAACAGCTCACTGGGTCTATCCCGAGCTCGATCACAAACATCGATCGGCTTGCTGACTTGGATTTAGCAATGAACAAGCTCACAGGTTCGATCCCAGATCAGCTCGAAAAATGCCAGTTCTTGTCAATACTGAATCTGGACAGTAACGCCCTCACTGGTGGCATCCTGGTTCTTTACTGAGGTGACACTGGACTACATGCTGAATTGAGCCGGAATAGACTGGATGGTTATATTCAGACGTGTTCGGGGCAAAGTCATATTTCACAGCATTGGACCTGTCTATAACAACCTCAAGGGTCATCCCGCATCCTTGTCAAAGGCAGCTTATGTGGGGCACTTGGATTTGAGCCATAATCACCTGTGTGGCTCCATCCCACTGGGTTCCCCTTCAACCAATTCGATGAGTCGTCTTTTGCTAGCAATGACTGCCTCTGCGGCAACCCCTCCGCACTTGCTGATCCCGCTTCAGTGTCATCCAGTGGCTAAGTCTGGCTACTGTGTACCTTCTTTGTTGGTTTAATATATCTCTAGTACTGCTGCTGTATCTTGGACAAAATTAATTATGTATCCCCAAGTGTATTTATAAACCTATCAATTCAAGTTAGCAGCAGTGTATATTTTCTTTAGTTTGTCACTTAAAATATATCCTAAACAAACTTTTCATATGTTTATCTATTTTACTCCAATGAAGCCATATGTTGGTAATTCTCCCAAAAATATACATAGCATTAACTATTAAGTCAATGTATGGATTCATCGTTTATTTGACGCTTTAGACTAGAAAGGGTTACTATATTACAAACTCTACATTGATTTTATACAGAACAATTTGAAAAAATTGAACAATATTCGTTTTCATCAACATTTTTCGACACTAAATCAATCACCTAGGCTATAAGTGACTAGCGAGTAGTGATCAACTGACCATCTAATAATTCAAATTACGTACCCTCATTTTATATGTAATTGTTTGTGAATCTTAATGACTCCCCTATATAAGACCGACTCAACCATGTCAAGCATGTGTCTGACAATAGTTCAGTTTCAACCCCACATATTTACTCTATAGTCCCACCACATTATTATTTGCCAACCACCATTCATTTATGTCATCCATGACTGCAACTTCCAGGATTCTGCCTTGTCAAGGACAGCACTCATAACTCATTGTTTGTGATGCAGAAGTATTTCTGATTCTGGTAAAAATATACTAGTTCAAATCAGCTGCATAATTAACTAGTGACTACTACCGGAGTACAAAAGAAGTGTACCGAGTAATACAGCTAATTAGTAGATGTAGCTAACTACTAAAAGGTTTAAATTCTATCTATCTCAGTAACAACATACTAAAAATAATCTACTTCCTCCGTTTTTTTTAAATGACCCACTTGTACCAAAAACTGTGAGAGCTTTTTGGTACAAGTGGGTCATCTAAAAAAACGGATGAAGTATTTATTAATTTTTCCCTTATTCTCCTAAATGTACTTCATATGGTTGAGATCACATGGATTATATGACAGCAGTAATAGACAGGTTAAGGGAGGTATAGTTGCTAGGCTACAAGGTCACAGAAAAGGATTGACTGACACACATTAGTTAAAACTAGTTGAAAGTTTTGATGTCAAAACAGGCTTTAATTTTAAACTCTCCCCAACATGGTGGACATGGATAAAGGATAACGTTACCAGGGAGCCTATGAAGTTGTAAAATGAGTTTGTGACAACTATTTCTTACAGAACCCTCGATACAGCCTACCCATACAAAAATTTAGGTACTCTCGAAGTCTTGCTTACCCATAATCCCCCAAACTCCTCAAAGGTACCGATTAGAAACAAATGTAACTTCTCTTGCGTTTTCCAAATAGCCCTTAGTCTGTTAAGCTATATATGGCAGTCTGCAACTCTGCATAGTAAGGTGTTTCTAGTAAATCCATTTCTGTGCTTTATAACGTCAAGCCTCCCTTCATCTTTCCTTTTGAAAAAGAAGAAATGGGAGCGGATTTGGCTCTTTTGGTTTTCCTTGATGGCCCATTTGGTAAAAGGTAGCGAATGCTCGATAGCAAAGTTGAATAATTTAAGGACATGTTTGGTTAAAGTGTTTTTATAAGGAAAGTTCCATGTCAAATAGGCAATGTCCATTCCCTCCTAATACCACCTCTACCATGGTCCATGGACAATTGGTTTGGCTGTATGAGGCTCTCACAACAAAAGGCGCTATAAATCTATTCTCATTTCCACCAAATTTCCCACCAAAGTAACATTCATTTCCCACCTCAAATCTTTAAAGCCAACCCCAGATGCATYAGCAAAAGAAATGAAATGGTGSGAACAGGGGTATGCCTGTAACATCTGCCTCCACATTCAATTTCTCCCGTCCCAAACAATCTTGGGAAGACATTATCACAATACTGCTCACGAACATGAACTTACAGTTTTGGTTGTGGCAAATAGGGATTTATGCGGAAATTGTCTCTTGAGCATTCTTAATACCTAGGAGTGTAAGATGCAACATAATCAATACAGACCTGAATCTTGGAGCAATTTGATAATTCCTTATAGAGTATGGCACCCAGATCACTAAATCTNAAAAAATGGATGGAAATAGCATAAGGCTGAATTTGAAAGCCCTAAACCACCTTCACCTCCTCTGCAAATCATCATCATCTTCTTCTTCTTCTTCCTCATCTCACCTCCATTTTCGTTATCAACCTCTTTCCTTCTTCCCTTCTTCACAGCTCAGTCCTCGTAATCGCAGACTCAACCTCCGCATACTCCCGTCTTCTCTCTCCTCCTCCTCCTCACCTTCTTCTCGCTTCTATTTTCTTTCCACCATTCGTAATCATCACTGTCTCCTCTTTTTTTTTGTTTTCATTTTACTGCGATTTTTATGATAATTATGTGTTTTGTTTGATTGATTTTGCAGCTGAGAAGGTTAATGGCGGAAGGTCTGTTGCTGTACAATGTGGAGTTGGTAAGCCAATCCTTCATAACAATGACAATAACAACAATAGCTTGCTTCAAGTAGTTTTGGTCTCACCTCAGGTATTCTGGATACTCATTTTTTCTCATTGCCTTAAAAATTTGTATTCTGTTTCACAGTTATGAATGCTTTGTTGAATTCCTTATTGTTTCGGATTGTTGATTGCAATAGCTCTAATGTACTTTTCAATTGTATCATTGGAGTTATTGGAGGCCTTCGGAAATTGTTTGGTGAGAGATTGCAATTAAGAATGTAGCAATTATGCTATTGCACGTTTGCACCTAGTCTTAGTCTCTCAAATTTAGTAGCTTTGAAATTTAAATGAAGTTTGAGTTTACTACCACAGTATTAGGTTGTATAATTTGGCTCAAACTCAATATTTTCTTGTCAACCAAACTCAAGCAAGGATTTTGAGTTGAAGCACCAAGCTAAATTAGTGTTCTGCTTCCTAAAATGTTAGGGTAAATTGGGTTTAATTGAGTGCAAAGAAATAATCAAATAACACAAAATTATGAGAGAAGTAAGAAAATAGTTTGAAGACTCAAACAAAAACAGGTTTAGTCTCAAGACATTTATGTGTTTGCTTGTTTGGAGTATCATAAGTTCATAACAGGTTTCTCAATCTCAATCTTTATCTTAATTGACYAAAATCCTTAAGAAAAGTATCCATACTAAGTGGCAAAAAATAGGAATTCAGTATTTGGTTTAGCGTTGAAAGTTGAAACCATGTGCTTCGGCATTCAAACTTGCAAGCATCAATCAGGATGTTGACTGTCTGTTTGGCCGCTTGGACTATTCATCACTCTTTATACTGTATATTTGCACACCCAGGCCAGTTGTACATGATTGAATAAAACATTCTCCCTGTTCTGTTTGTCTAGGTACTATAATATGACCWAGTTCATCTTAGATCAAACTCTCCATGTTGCCTTCCTTTTTCCTCCATTACATATGATATTATGATTGAGTTTCCAAATATAAATTTTCCAAATTTTGAATTAGATCAACCTTTGATATTAAACGTGCATCTTGATGTCTTGTCATCATTATTCATCTTTCCCTCTTGTGATTTATGTGGGATGAATTGTTCATGAAGATGTTGGATTGAATTACTTGTTCAAATTTCTATCTTAAGAAACTTCTATGCAAAAAAAATATGTAATGTACTTCAGTTTTCTGTGCACCAAACAAGTTTCTTAGTCTCAAATGATTTCTGAAGAGTTGGGCAATAGATCCAGAATTCATATGCTCCCCTGAAGCCATCTCAATGCATGGCAAGGATGAGAAACTTGAAATATATATATTTTACTTACATAATACTAGTTATCTACACAATTGTAGTGTATCACATTTCAATTGTGAAAGAAAACCATCCAACTCATTTACTAGTCCCTCGTGCTATTGTTTACAATTGCATCAGATTGTGGCGAAAACGTTTTTTTGTAACAGCACATTTCAGGATCAAGTCATCTATATCCATAGTGCTACTCTTGTTATCTGTTGGCAAGAAGGCATTGTTGCCTGGCAAATACTAGTTAGCTACTTAGCCATAAGTTGATCTGCGACAAAGCAAGATTAAATACAAGTAACTTGATTATAAGCTGATATGAAGTTATGAACAKTATTTTTCAGCGCCCAGCCGCCCAATAGCAATAGAGTTCTCAAATGACAAATATTTTCCTCCTTAGCTATCACACRTTAGAGTACCATGCTAAACTGAATAGTTTATAATGTGACCTGGAGAAATGACGTGTGGAATGGCAATCAATGTGACATATAGTGTGACATGATGTAGGATCTCAGAAGCTTGCTTATCTATTTGTATATTGAGTTGCTGTTTATGTTTGGCTTGTAGATTCCTGGAAATACAGGGTGCATAGCCAGAACTTGTGCTGCATCAGGTGTTAAATTACACCTTGTCGAGGTGGGTTGTAAATCTTTGGTTAATAGCATATGTTGCCAATTGTTGCTTTATCCAATTGCTTTAACTTGACCATTTCGTCTTCTTATGTGACAGCCATTGGGATTTGAAATAGATGATGCCAAACTCAAGCGTGCTGGACTTGATTACTGGCCGTATCCACACTTGTGTTACACAATACTAAAACTATTTGTATTTCTTACATATGACAACCTTGCTATTTTTAGTCTTAGTCCAGAGAAATCATTTAATGGTTACTTTGGTACTCTACTCTTAGTTTTAGTCTGTGATTTTGGTGCTAAGTGGGGCTGCAAATTATCTGTTATTTAAATAGCTATAATGTCCGCAGTCAATGATACTAGTTGTTTATTTCGTATATGATGTATACACACCTTAACTGTTGCATAAGGTATGTAGTTGTCAAAGTGCATCCTTCCTGGGCAGAGTTTCGAAATTATTTCTCTCTTCAAGTAATGCCCTAGCATTTCATATATTTCCCTTCCTCCTCATTTCTCTTGTTCATGGTTTTACCTCGGCCTACTAATACATGCAGGATGGAGAAAAACGGCTATTGGCTTTACTAAGAGGGGAACGGCATTGCATTCAGTAAGTTTAATAGGCAACTGTGTTGGTTTATAACTTTGTTTCCTTGTTCCCTTTCATGTTCTAATTGTTGAATTTTTACCCTCGTAAAAGCCCTTTTGCTTCAACTTTGCGCTGCAATAAAATCACCTCTTTGTGAGGATGACTTGCATTAAGGCTAAAATTTTCGGTTCATTTTAAAACCCTTCTCCAATATTATGAAAATAGGGTTGGTGTATGTTTCTCAATATTTTTGTGTGTCGATAATGAGTGATAAAATCTTGTACAATTTTATCTGTTAATACATTATAATGAAATCTGTGGTCTTATTATTGTTGATCATTCAATGCTATATAAATTAATTATATAAGTAGTTTAAGAAAGCGCAGAGTCACTTTAGTGGAGAGACCCCGGGTCTCGCCCCCTCAATTTCCCCCAATGCAAGGATCCTCTGTAATTGCTCGGCTTCCTACTGCTCCTAGTGTTTAAGGTCATTATAATAGCTGTGGCCTTTGATTGTGCAGGATTTCTCGTATAAGCCTGGTGATTGGCTCGTGTTTGGAGCAGAAACTAGTGGACTACCTCCTGATGCACTCCTCGATTGCAAAAATGAAACATATGGTGGTGGAGCTATCAAAATCCCTATGGTGGATACCTATGTCAGATGTTTAAATCTTTCCGTCAGTGTAGGCATTGCTGTTTATGAAGCTGCAAGACAGCTAAACTACGAGCAGCTCCAACATCCATCAGAAACCTGTATCAACGGCGAAAGTCCAATTATTACAGAAGACATTTTTGCTTAGCCACCGCCACATCTATCCATTTTGCTCATCTGTCGATATGAATCATTTCATGAAATCATGAAAACATTGAAATTTCACAAGGAATCGCGGTAAGTCGAGGTAAATCTGGGATGTTGGAAAACAAAGGTAAGTGGGAAGTGGAGGGGCACATGATCTTCATAATTGATCTTCTGAATTCAATCAACTTGTGCATTGGCAATGATCAAACAATACATTGGTTTGCTTTTTGGTTGGTCCTCACAAAACAAAGATAGACATAGAAATCTTCCCAAATTTTATTATCACATGCTTTAAAGTATTGTCTTTTTGTACATCAACTATTCTTTCCACCACTACTCGGACTTTGTCATTCAGTTTCAGAGGATGAGAGATTATTTATTTGTCGATTAAAAACGTAAATCATTGATATTTGTAAGCAGTGTTGTATTGTACTCCGTATTTGCATAGTTGCATATTTGTTGTAACGGCATTTTTTTGTTTTATAGTGAAAGTGATCATGTAACCAAAACAAAACATTTGATCTTTGGTAAGTAGTAAGTACATTATAAGTTTATAACGCAAGTATTTCTTGCAACAGGGGTTATACTACAAAAAATTACCTTTTTGATTCGAAATCAACCCTTGTTTTGTGCTCGTCAAGGCTCACTTTCAGAAGGTAGAGCTCGATGCCGCCTCATACGAAGTACATCGTAGCAATTAGGCCTGTTTACTTAGACTTAATTTCAGTTTTGTTCAGTTCAGTTTCAAAAAATTTAGTTTTGTTCAGTTCAGTTTTGGAATTTTCTTCAATTATGTTAATTACTTTGTATTGTATTATTTAAGTAAATTATTAATATGATAACAATGTTATCAATTAGATGATGATGAATATAACATTAAGAATAACAATAACAATAATATTGATGATATTAATTATTTGATGATAACAACAACAATAATAATATTGATGATATTGATATTAATATTAATATTTTGATGACGACGATAATAATATTTACAATATAATAATAAAATAATAATAATAATAAAGGTCGTTTTTTGATGCAAATAATAATAAAGGTCTTTAAAATACATCTAATGTCGTTAATATAATCGATTAATAAAAATATTAATCGACTAAATAATAATATTCAACTAAATATTAATCTTACTAGTTTTAAATTAATTACCCAGATTTTAATTAACTTCAATATATTGCTAATCAATATTTAAAAAATCACTAATCCAAAACTTAAATCTTCCTATTTATTCAGTTCAGTTTTAAAAAATTCAGTTTTGTTCAGTTTAAATAAACAGACCCTTAGTATGTGTGGCGTAATTTGAGTTGTGACACCAATGCGTGAAATGTGGATGCCATTCATTGATGGCGTATTAGTACATATTAAATGTGTAATCTTTGTCTATAGACCTGAAATGAAACATCTTCTCTTTTTTATAAGCAGAAGTCCACCCAAAAACCGCGAAAACAATACTAACTCCTTAACAAAATGAAGAATAACAAAACAATTGTGCCATGCTCTGCCATCAAAACCTGGAAAACAATAAAACGTTGAAGACAATTTTTCAATTTTGCTTAGATTATGTTCCATTGAATACAATTTTCAGTGTCTTGAAAAGAAAAAAATTAATACAAAAGATAAGATAAATAAAAAAAATTTTTAAAAAATACTCCTAAATAATCGGGAAATTTCTAAACAATCCTAGAGATTGTTTTAATAAAACAATCCATGACATTTTATATGACATTTCGTAATTAAGTGCAACTTTTGAGGTTAAAGATATATGCTTTTTAAATAACCTTAAAGTTGCACTTAATTACGGAGTGCATATAAAAATGATACTGAATTGTTTTATTAAAACGATCTCTGGGATTGTTTAGAAATTCCCTAAATAATTAGCTCGAAAAGTTTAGCACGGAGTAAAATGGAGTACTAAAATAAATTTTATTGGTCAGGTCATTTGTTGACTGTTGTTTTGCTCACACACTTTACTCCGGCCTCCTCCCATGACAATGCTTCCCAACTTTAACATGTGCTTCATCAGTCATCACTCATCAGCTGATATATATTTATGCACACCCTCAATCTCATAATGTCAATGAAACTGCTAGAAGATCATTTAAACCAAAACCACATTTCTAGCTCCTCTGTACTTACATACTCCTTCCATCTTAAAAAAACACCATAGAAGATCATGAAAGGGGCATTAGTGACAATGCTGCTGCTAATCTTATGCTCGTGCTCGCTGATATCATCAGTCTGAGCTGCAAGGCATCAGACCGTGCAGCTCTTCTGGCGGTGAAATCCGCCTCAACGAGCCGTATCTGGGAATATTCAAGTCCTGACAGGCGACAACTGCTGTACCAACTGGTACGGTGTCAACTGCAACCCCGACAACGGAAGGGTGATGAACCTGAATCTTCGAGGGGAGTCTCAGGACCCTATCCTACAGAAGTCGGGACGTACTTCTGGCTACATGACAGGTACTATCTCCCCGGAAATCTGCAAGCTTAATGCCCTTCACCAGTCTCATCATTGCAGACTGGAAAGGAATATCAGGTGTGATTCCTTCCTGCATCTCTGATCTCACTGAACTGCACGAGCTGGAACTCGGGGCAACCACCCTCACAGGTTCGATTCCGTCCAACATTGGAAAGTTCCAGAAGCTCAAGGTACTCAACCTAGCTGACAACTCCTCTCAGGGTGATCCCTGCCTCTGTTCGTCAACCTAGGTGGGACTCTAATGCATTTGGATTTGAGGGAAACCAACTCACTGGACAAAATTCCTGCAGACATTGGTAAACTTGGAAGCTCAGCAGAGTCTTGCTGAGTAGGAACAGCCACTGGGTCTATCCCGAGCTCGATCACAAACATCGATCGCTTGCTGACTTGGATTTAGCAATGAACAAGCTCACAGGTTCGATCCCAGATCAGCTCGGAAAAATGCCAGTTCTGTCAATACTGAATCTGGACAGTAACGCCCTCACTGGTGGCATCCTGGTTCTTACTGAGTGACACTGGACTAACATGCTGAAATTGAGCCGGAATAGACTGGTAGGTTATATTCCAGACGTGTTCGGGCAAAGTCATATTTCACAGCATTGGACCTGTCTATAACAACCTCAAGGGTCCATCCCGGCATCCTTGTCAAAGGCAGCTTATGTGGGGCACTTGGATTGAGCCATAATCACCTGTGTGGCTCCATCCCACTGGGTTCCCCTTCAACCAATTCGATGAGTCGTCTTTTGCTAGCAATGACTGCCTCTGCGGCAACCCCCTCCGCACTTGCTGATCCCGCTTCAGTGTCATCCAGTGGCTAAGTCTGGCTACTGTGTACCTTCTTTGTTGTTTAATATATCTCTAGTACTGCTGCTGTATCTGACAAAATTAATTATGTATCCCCAAGTGTATTTATAAACCTATCAATTCAAGTTAGCAGCAGTGTATATTTTCTTTATTTGTCACTTAAAATATATCCTAAACAAACTTTACATATGTTATTCTATTTACTCCAATGAAGCCATATGTTGGTAATTCTCCCAAAAATATACATAGCATTAACTATTAAGTCAATGTATGGATTCATCGCTTTATTTGACGCTTTAGACTAGAAAAAGTTACCTATATTACAAACTCTACATTGATTTTATACAGAACAATTTGAAAAAATTGAACAATATTCGTTTTCATCAACATTTTCCGACACTAAACTCAACTCACCTAGGCTATAAGTGACTAGCGAGTAGTGATCAACTGACCATCTAATAATTCAAATTACGTACCCTCATTTTATATGTAATTGGTTTGTGAATCTTAATGACTCCCCCTATATAAGACCGACTCAACAACAACAATAGTTCAGTTTCAACCCCACATATTTACTCTATAGTCCCACCACATTATTATTTGCCAACCACCATTCATTTATGTCACCATGACTGCAACTTCCAGGATTCTCCTGTCAAGGACAGCACTCATAACTCATTGTTTGTGATGCAGAAGTATTTCTGATTCTGGTAAAAAATATACTAGTTCAAAATCAGCTGCATAATTAACTAGTGACTACTACCGGAGTACAAAGAAGTGTACCGAGTAATACAGCTAATTAGTAGATGTAGCTAACTACTAAAAGGTTAAATTCTATCTATCTCAGTAACAACATACTAAAAATAACTACTTCCTCCGTTTTTTTAAATGACCCACTGTACCAAAAACTGTGAGAGCTTTTGGTACAAGTGGGTCATCTAAAAAAACGGATGAAGTATTTATTAATTTTTCCCTTTTCTCCTAAATGTACTTCATATGTTTGAGATCACAGGATTTATATGACAGCAGTAATAGACAGGTTAAGGGAGGTATAGTTGCTAGGTACAAGGTCACAGAAAAGATTGACTGACACACATTAGTTAAAACTAGTTGAAAGTTTGATGTCAAAACAGGCTTTAATTTTAAACTCTCCCCAACATGGTGGACATGGATAAAGGATAACGTTACCAGGGAGCCTATGAAGTTGTAAAATGAGTTTGTGACAACTATTTCTTACAGAACCCTCGATACAGCCTACCCATACAAAAAATTTAGGTGCTCTCGAAGTCTTGCTTACCCATTAATCCCCTAAACTCCCCAAAGGTACCGATTAGAAACAAATGTTAACTTCTCTTGTGTTTTCCAAATAGCACTTAGTCTGTTAAGCTATATATGGCAGGCTGGCAACCCTACATAGTTAAGGTGTTTCTAGTAAATACATTTCTGTGCTTTATAACGTCAAGCCTCCCTTCATCTATCCTTTTGAAAAGAAGAAATGGGAGCGGATTTGCTCTTTTGTTTTCCTTGATGGCCCATTGGTAAAGTAGCGATGCTCGATAGCAAAGTTGAATAATTTAAGGACATGTTTGGTTAAAGTGTATTATAGGGAAAGTTCCATGTCAAATAGGCAATGTCCATGGACAATTGGTTTGCTGTATGAGGCTCTCACAACAAAAGGCACTATAAATCTATTCTCATTTCCACCAAATTTCCCACCAAATTAACATTCATTTCCTACTCAAATCTTTAAAGCCAACCCCAGATGCATCTGCTCCACATTCAATTTCTCCCGTCCCAAACAATCTTGGAAGACATTATCACAATACTGCTCACGAACATGAACTTACAGTTTTGGTTGTGGCAAAATAGGGATTTATGCGGAAATTGTCTCTTGAGCATTCTTAATACCTAGGAATGTGTAAGATGCAACATAATCAATACAGACCTGAATCTTGGAGCAATTTGTAATTCCTTATTAGAGTATGGCACCAGATCACTAAATCTTAGAAGCTGCTTGGCTACATTATGTTATATTGCCTAGATAACATGTTATCCACATTATAAGCAAGAACTACTTCACAATAATAAGTAAATGCACAATGGAGAAACATTAACATTTGGCAAATATTAAAGGAAGAACACAAGTAGACATTATAATATGGAGTCTAAAGGAGTAAAGATTGATGTCATATAAAATCCTAAAATTTTAAACGAAGCGTGTAATTAAGTTTTCATAGTCCAAAATCTTCAGGGTTACTAGACATGCATACTGTACGGCTCTACTCATATCAGCTCACAATGCCGGCATGGTATACTTCTTGATCTGATCGCATTCTGACGGGCGTCATATTTTCTGCATCACTTACCAACAGGGAACAGCATCTTACAATTTTGATGGACCAAACCTTTAAAGCAAAAGCGACTGAAACCTAAGCTAATTCCATACAATCTGTTTGGCAAGTACTACGAATATAGTAGGTTGTGTGGCAACTGAGCACTCCACTATTGTCCTATGTAGGCTGTCTTGAAATCTCTCTTTGACGGACAATCTTTTGCTGAGTTTTTCATCAACTTAATGACATTATTAAACTAACTCATCTAGCTTCTTCCTTCGTCTCCTCAAAGATTCCTCCTAAGCTAAATTCCATTACCATCAAGACTAGCATCTGAATTTTCTACATTCATCGAAAGTTATATCTTTTTGCTTCTTCAGCCCAACATAATTTGTTAGTGCTTGTTATCTCCCACTCTGGGGGATTTACTTCCTCCACTTACGATTCTTTGCAACAAAAGACATAAAATATTCCTTTGTTTCAAACATTTGTTTACACGGGAAGTCATTACTCCGGCAACTGCTTGCTACCTTTTTGCCTGCTTACTCTTGTCCACTTCGATCTTCTTCCAAAACGTCATTCATCTGTTAAGTGCATCAATTCCCCCCCCCCCCCCCCCCCCCCCCCCCGCCCCCCCACCCCCCGCTCCCCCCAAAAAAAAAAAAAACTCCAAATCATGTTCCTAAAGAATGACACTTTTCCTCCTCTACTCCTTCATTCATCCTGCTTTCTCTCTCATCCTTCTATCATTTACGCTCATTTCTACCCAAATTTTCCATATCAAAAACAAACAACGGAAAATTTTTATAATCTACTCCATCCGTTCCCTTTTATTGCCTGTTTTCGGAATGAATCATGAAATATGTCTTGTTATTGAAAAATTGTTTCCCTGAGAAAATATTTCCCCCCAAAACAAACGGATCTTACCAAGAAAATTAAACATATCTATTGAAAAAAATAGTGTATAATAATACAGGTATAACCCTAATTCGTGCAATGCTTTAGCTACAAGTCGATATTTAATTGCGAAATCAACTGAAAAGTGGAAAACCTCGGCAATTCATCGCATTAACCCACAATTATGAGCAATTAACATTCGTAAATGTTTAAATTTTAATCGTGAAAAATAGACTAAAAGGGATCAATTTAGGAATCAGAGGCCGAATTCATAGCATGAAAATGAAAAACCAAAGCAATCAAAATGAAAGAAGTTACTTGAGAAGCTACGAAGATTAAGTATTATGTGATTCGAGAGAAAGTACGAACTGAACGACATTATGAGGCCGGACTAGTTCGCGGTGCAAGGCAGCGGCTGTTGCCTGTTGGTGCTAAAAATTCGCGGCCACTTTATGGAAGATTCTTTGAATTCGTACACTTGATCTTGGTTTTTAAAAACCAACACGTGTTTAGATGAATACGAAGATTCGAATCTTTTGACAATCAATTTCAAAGACGGAGTAGAGTCACTGCCTGGTCAAACTCCTTTCTCTGTAAATCAGTCATTTAAATGGTTAAAGGGACTATTGTAGCAACAAAAGGTCTGTAAGTTGTTTGAACCGTGTGAATGCAAAGCAGCGTTGGAAGTGGAGAGCTCTCAAATCAAGGATGTAAGAGGACTCGAATTGAATTAGTGTCCTAATGAATTTTAGATTTTCAATGTACTCGCTGGAAAAAAAAATCAAGAAACTCTGAGAAATTTGTTTTAAAGATTTTTTCATATTCAACAAACCTTGAGGAAACCATAGATTAAACCTTTGTCAATGAAAAATTACATATTATGTCAAAAAATATAATAACATTAAACCAAGAACCAAACAATCTATAACAAATTTGGAATGAAATCATCAATTCAAGATTCTATCCATCCATTAAGTTCACTGTGTTCCACACCACTTTGTTGCGCATCTTCGTATTTTGCATCACGAACAATTTTTTCTAACAAATATTCATCTTTAACACTCTTTATCGTCAAATTCTAAGTTGATATCTCCATTTTTTTTTCAAATTGATTATTGTATAGAATTGCAAATATTTAGGGTTACAAATTTAAGTTTTTTGAGATTGAACAATGCATAATTTGTGGTGTTGATTGATATTGATAGTTTTTTTAGGTGATTTGAGTAAAAGGATTAACCAAAGAGGAAGAGACATGAAATGAAGGAAATAAAATCCTCATTAATGTTATCACGACTCACGAGTCTTCCTCACTGAATTATATTTGTTTTCATTACATGTATGACGTATAATTTTCATATGTATGATGTAAGGTTTTMGACGTTGAATTAGACAATGGAATCCACATTCACTCTTGTGATTTTAAAKACGTGTGCAAAGATGTAAGTATATACCGTACATAAWTTTTAAAAAATGATTCTATATACACRCGGAATATTTTTCAATCGYTGAAGACTTAACTCAGTGATTAAAATCCAGAGTTGGATACAATGTCATGAGCTCGTTGAAAGGGGGGTTTTAATTAGAGGAGCCAATATCGCCTGCCAAATTGAGCACCACACCACCTCAGCTCCTCCCACCACAAAGGAGCACAACAAGATTCTGCGCMTATACTGTCCAATTTTACTGACCGTCCCTAAAACAGTCTGCAAAAGTATAATTACGTCTTAGACGGACGGAAATCAACGTCTGTTTTAATCCACGGTCGATAATATAGTTTCGACCGTTAAGTGGTCGGTAAACCCTTAATTACCGACCACAGGATTGTCGTCCGATCAGTAAATCTATTTCCGATCGTTTCCGCGTTTTTACCGACCGTTTTGGGTTTGTTTCAAACGGTCGAAGGCTGTTTTTCCTTTTTGAGGCAAATCCCTTCTTCCTTTTTCTTTCCCTCCCCTTCTTCCCTCGTATTATGCTTTCACAATTTTCCAATCTCGTTAACTCTCATCATACTCTTTTAAATGGTTCATAATAGACTATTTCTACCAATCCGACTCTGATACCAAAATTCTGCGAATCGAGAGCACGGTAAAAAGTGCGAAAATAAAAATTCTAAATTAAACTTCTTTTAGGATAACTTCTTAGTTAATGGCAAAAACCACAATTCTTAAGTAATATTGTGATTTAATTTGCCAAAACTTAAGAAAGGATATTTGTGTACTTAAATTTGGAGTGATGAACTTAATTATCCCTCTCGCTCACGTTATGATATGTTCAAACTTCCTTGCATTGATGTTGGCTTTGGTCCAATGTGTATCTAGATCAACTATTCAAATGGCAATGAATTAATCAAGCTAAATCAAAGGTTCATTCTAACACTAGGAATGCAAAGGCATGTGTTTGCGACTTGAGAAATTTCCTCCAACGAGGCAATAACCTAACCTTGAATTTGGATTAGTTGAATCCTTGTGGAATTAAAAGTCAAATGCGATGCAATTGTTAAAAAAATAAATAAAAAAATAACCCTTGACAAATCAATCAATAACTATTTACTAAAGCAAAACCAGAAGTGCCACTAGGCATGTCTGCTTAATTAATTTCTGCTTTTTGCTTAACTTAAAAATAGAAACTGGAAAAAAATACTTACAATTAAGAATAATCTTTAAAAATAATAAGATGGAAAATATAATTAAGAAATTATATATATGTGAACATACTTATGAATAATAATAATAATATAAAGTATATAGATATAAAATATAGCTAGAGAGTAGGCCAGTTTGATCTCCACCCCTCCAACTTCTTGTAAATCTCTTGATTTTTTTGTTACTTGTAACGCTTTCACTTTTGCGTTTAATAATAATAATAAAATAATAATAATAAAATAATATAAATAATAATACTAAACGAGAAATATAATAAACTATTAGCCAGAATTAAAAATATTCAAGCATAGTAAAATATGAAAACATTTAGGTTCATACTTGTATTTTCAAAATATTTTTTGATTAGTTCCATAGATTAAAAGAAGTCTCAATAATGCGTTGGAAAAAAATAGTAAATCAATTCAATAAAATATTCATTATTGGTGGCTTTTTAATTCTTTAACTATTATCAGTAAGTATTTACATATTGATGACAAACTTATTAACTATATAGAATATGAACAATATACGTAATATACTTCGCTTTTAGACAAACATATACGTGAATAGACAAATATAGGATAAACAAATTCATTATAATTAAAGAATAAAATTAAAAAGTTGGAGATCGTTTTTAAGCAAACATAACTGAAAGATGACAAATAAGGATAACAAATTCACTATAAATAAAGAAAAAATTTAAAATAGGTGAGCATAAATATAATGTTTGACAAAAATCAGAAAATTGAAATATTACAGTTTTAAATGCATGATACAAAAATTAAATATATCACGACTTAACCATCTTATTATACGTGATATATATTTATTTATTTCATAAAAAGATGACAAATATACTTAATAATATTAGTTTGTTTTTATTTCTACAGTAAGGATGACAAATATATAGATATATTGCTTGCCTTATTACAAGTAACGTACATTTGGAAAAGAAAAAAATTTGTTATATGAAAAAATTTTTAAAATTTTTTATGTAATTGTTACATTTTTATTTGAATATGATATGATCTATATGATGGTACCACTTTTGTGATAGGATTCGGACTAGGGTAGAAGGGTTTTTGATATAAATAAAAGTGGACATATACGGTTCGACTATCTATTATTAACTTTAGTAGATAGAGAGTAGTGACGTAGTAGCGAGTAGCATTGAAGAGAGAGAATATAGAACACCATCGATAACAGGACTCAAGTTGAAGTAATGTTGCACTTTATTTAAATATGATATGAAATTACAGACTATTCCTTCTTTACCAATATTAACAATAAACTCCTGAAAGCAACTCATTCAACACTTAGCCCTGAAAACTATTTTGTGGGACTAAAATTTGTAAATACTGGTACATTGCACCTGGCCTGAAAAGCCCATGAAGCAACCATTTTAAATGACAAACTACTTATTTTGTAAAAAAAACACAACAAATTATACTTTGTATATAACATTAAATCAAAAACCAAGTAATCGAAAACAAACTTGAAAATGAAAACATCCTTCGAGATTCTTTCCATTAAATTCACTTCGTTCCATACCAATTTGTCGTGTCTTCATGTTTTGCATTACGGGCAATTTTTTTTCAGCAAATATTCATCATGATCGAACACTCTTAGCCGTCAAATTCTAAGTATATGCTAAGTTAGAATTGCGAATGGTTAATTTTTTTTGGTCCCTTGTCACACGGTATTTTATCCATGTATAGTTTCATGTATTTAAACATATATGAGTATCCTTTATAGTGTTTTAAGCTCGTTGTGTGGGCTAAGTATCCCCGTGCGCGTCGCTGCTACCACCACAAAAAAATACGAACATTGGAGTGATCTAATCACGTCATAGAGATTCCTAGTTTGATCAAAATTCGCTCTTTTTTTTAAAATTGCAGTACCATTTACTACATACAAATGTTTCATCGTTTCAAATTGATTATAAAATCACGGATATTTAGGGTTACAAGCTCGAGTTTTTTGAGATTGAACAATGCATGATTTGTGGTGTGAATTGATGGTGATATTTATTTTTTAAGCAATTTTGACGAGGAAAAGGATTGACCCAATGAATAGAGAGGGGAAATGAAGCAACTAAGATTTTCAATAATGTTATCCTAATTGTGTCATGCCAAATTATAGTTGTTTTCACTACACCTATGACGTATGATTTTTGACTTTAAATTAGATAATGAAATCCCCATTCACGATTTTAAACACGTGTGCAATTATGCAAGTATGTACCGTCTATAGATGAAAAAATGATTCTATATATTCCCTCCGTTTTTTTAGATGTTCCATACCAAATTGGCACGGTGTTTAAGAGTTGATTGAGTTAGATAAAATGGTCGACTAAGATAAAATAGTTGGGTAAGTTAGGTAAAAGAGTAAAATATGTGAGTGAAWTTTTTTGGGAAAAAGTTATTTTGGGTGAATAGATTAAGTGAATTAATGAGAGTTTAATTTAGAAGAAAAGTAATAGGTAAATAAAAAAATAAAATAGGTGAAAAGTAAAAAAGACTATTTTTAGATTGATTCGGAACAACTATTTGAAAACAATCCTCAAATGAAAACTAGAACAACTATGAGAGATCGCAAGACCCCTTGTAGAAGGCTGCAAAAGACATCGATTCATGAGACTAGGGTATTTCTCAATGTCAAATCTTACGAGCGATTATAATTCTATCGAATTAAAATTATTAAGTTCAATTTTCATTGTATTACTTGTTATCAATGAAATAATTTTTTTCGATAAAAAAAAAATCAAAACAACTAAAAAACGGAGGAAGTAGTATCTGTCTCTTATACACATCTAGATGTGTATAAGAGACAGGTAGTATACAATGTCATGAGGTCGAAGAAAGTGGGGTTTTAATAGGAGGAGCCAATATCGCCCGTAAAATCGAGCACTCGCACCACACCATCACCTCCCACCACAAAGGAGGCAAAGTCCTTCATCTTCCTCTTTCTTTCCCTCCTTTTCTCTTCCTTTTTTTTTTCCTATTATTTTTTCTCTCATACTTCGTATATTATTTTCGCTTTCGCAAATTTCCAATCTCAAGAACTTATCATCTCTTATAAAAAATTTAAAATTTAAAAAAATTGCATTTCCCTTTTCAAACGAAAAATTTATCACCAATTTTTGATGAACTTGAAGTCTGATGAACCTTTTAATCACTCTTCAAATTACATAATTTAGGGTTCGTTTTTATCTTATTTTAGGGATTTTGGTGAAACGGAACGTCTAATTGGTCCAATTTTTGGTTCTGAGGGTTTTGTTTTGGAGGAATTTCTGTTGGATTTGGGAATTTTTAGGGTTTGGCTTTGTGGTTATATCTGCGATTATATCGTTGCTGATTAATTTTAGGGTTAAGGTATAAGAGTATAATTAGGGTTGATTACGATATGGAAGACAAGGATCAAATTGCGGAACGCACATTTAGGGTTAATCTCGGSGAAGAAGGGGCTGCGAAATTAGCAGCTCGGTTGACGGATACGTTGAAAGATTACATGGGCGAAGATTTTGTTGATGATACTCTTGTGGTATGAATTGAATTTATCAGCTTTCTCAGCAATGTTTTATTATACGAATTACAATGTGCCAATCATATTTCTGTTMTTTTTCAATTTTTGATTACATGTTATTGCATTTTTGTTATACTGTATCATTCAACTTAGCCTAAGTAATTAATTGAATTTCAGATAGCGTGCTAGCCCTAGATTAAATTATTCACAATGCTTTAGAATAGTATTGGGCCCATGTTAGTGATATATTGGTAGAATTTGTTCCCGAGCTTATCCAGCAGTCTCAACTGAGTAGTGATACATTGTTTACCAATTTGGATCGTTGTACCGAGATGCAACTGAACTTTAAAGCTATGTATAAGTGTTGATTGTTAATCTTGATCCCCAGTTAAAAATTTGGGGAATTCTTGTTTCATTAGATTGCATTGCGGACACTGTGTTTGGGGATTTAAGATGTTCCAGCCTTTGCTGTCATAGTAGCTAGTTAAAATGATCAATTGCTTGCTTTACACTATGTTTTGGATAACAAGAAGTGGAAGGAAAAGAAGGGGAAGATAAAGGGAGGGGACAAATTTCCTTTGTTTGGGATAAGATTTGAAGGGGGAAGGAGGGAAGGGAGGGTATCCTTTATTAGCTTAATCACTTAAATTTGGAGGGAAATGGAAGACCACTTTCCCCCTTCCTTTCTCTTCCTTCCTCCTTTCCTCCTCCTCCACTTTTCTCATGAGTCCTCATCCATTGTTATCCAACACAGCATTAATGTTTGCAAGTTGGATACTTGGATCATTTTCTCTAACTAGCGACAAACATTTTTGGGTTAATGTTGGTTTTTGTATATGTGTAGGCTTTCACGCCTTCAGCTGCTTTTGCATATGGTTTCAGTTAAAGTTTTAGCTAATTGTTGGGCGCAAGTAGTATATTGAGCACATGGAAATCTTTTGTGGCTTGCATGGTTTATGAGCACTTAATTATATTGTCTAGTTTGAAAATTTTCTTCGTCTAGGCCCTAGACTTATATGATGGATTTAGCTTCAGAATACGAACGTATTTATCCTTTTTATTTTCAGATCACTGCTTCACCTACCACAGCGGGCCTTTTCAGTTTATTTTCTGAGTTCTGGAAGTTTTGTGTTATAGTACTTTTTTTTAAAGTTTCCCGATTCTAATTTATCCATGAACTAAAACATCTGCTTAACATGCCAGAATATGTCATAAGTTTTATTGGGCAACGGTAGAGGAGGAGAGAAGGTAAGCTAAGGAGGAGTTTGAATGTTTTTTTAGGGCGATAAAAGTGATTCTTTTGTGACAGGTAAGCAATCTTGGACCTTGTGGAACTCTACGTAAAATATACTTGTATGCTAATAGTCACTACGATTTGCACTGTTAATTTTTGATGGTTACAGGCTTGGATCTCTTTGCCTCTAACTTGGATCGTTGTTTTCCTCCGAATCTTGCCCAAATGAAGTGGCCAGATAAACCTGAGTTGGAAGACCATACCAGTAAGAGATGATTCCAACAACTCTAATCTCAGAATCTGACAGAGGAAAGTTCTAGCAAGGCTTCCAGAAGCCGGAATAGGGGATTGGAAAGGATTATGACAGATGACGCTCAACCCTCCCTCTTCCGAAGTGCAGTTACCAACCAACATTCATTATGAGAGAAGCCCATCGTAATGATTCACATGTTCGGCTACATACTGTTTCCCAGAAGCCCAGTTCATAGGAAAGAAATCGTCCTGATGAACCTCGACCAAGGTTTGGTGATTAATTTTGTTTGTTAATCTTTTTAATGTTATCTGAACTTTCATCTTTGTTGATTCACTTAGAATTTAGTGTTTTCTTTTCTCGCTTGTGCGTGGTCGATCTCTGGTGCTTCTTGAGGATTGCATATATCTGCAATATTTGCAGCTGAATGTCAAACTGGAATAGTTAGTTAATCACTTAATCTGCTGTGTTCATTTTTATAAGAGGGTGCCTAATTGATGTCAATGTGTCATGCATTCGGTTAATTAGCTAGATAAGGCCTGCACTATGTTTTATGTCGCTCTATTTCTCCTGATGCAGTTATTCCTTTTGGCCAGAGAGAAGTATCTCAYTCAACTATTGCTGCTCCGAGGCGGTTGCTGCAATTTGCTGTTAGAGATGCAGTTGCAACTAATAGGCCCTCCAGTGCAGTGTCAGAGCCTGCAAGAAAGCGACTACGCTCTGTGGTCTCCACATCCACTGTCACTCCGACTGAGGAAGTTKATCATGATAGAATGCGATCAGTTGCAAGGGTATCAAATTCTATGGCTACTGCCATTAATGCTGTTGCAGAGGCTTCTAGAGATGTTAGGAGGGTAAGATCTGGTAATGTCTTTGACCGATTGAGTCGTGGTGATGGAATATCTGATCAAGTATCAGTCTTTGAAGAACCTGCTGTCCAAGGTGATGAATTTTATGATTATGATCATATTAAAACTCGCCAAAGACATATTCAAATGAGAGAAAGTCMTGGACTYTACAATTTGAATACATCCATGATGGATAGCAGCACTGGCTTGGCATCTGATTCTGCATCTGACAATGAAGGATATGATGATGTTAATGCTGCTGGTGCCAGAGGAGTAGATGGCTCGGGTACTGGCATGTCTGCTAAAGCTGATGATTCACTGATGGTGCAGTATAGTGTTGCTCGAGATATCAATGATATGATGCATCAGTCGCGAAAGAAGGACAAAGAACTACCAGTTCCTGGAACTAATCCTAAGCATAAGATTGTTAATATCTCAGTGAACGTGAATACTTGGAAACCACACCATTACAAAGCAGCAAGAGAGATGTCAGAAGTTGAGATCCCTAAGTCCACACCTGAGACAGAAATTGGGGCAGGCAATTCTAGTGTACGAGTAATGAAGGAAAATAGCAATTCAGTCACTGTTCTTGGAAATGTATATGCCTTCTCTTTTGTGTACAGCCCTAAGTTACTGCCTTTTTTTAAATTATTTTTTTWAAAAATATAAATCTCTACTAGTTACAATCCCTAAACTATGATTTTCACAATTGATTTCAGGGAAAACCTGTTGTAGCTACCCAGAAAGAAAATCAGATAGCTGTGGGGTCATCTGCTGCTGGTTAGTTTTCCTTTGTTTTGAGATTGGAATCCTTGCTGCCTCCATCCTATTCAAACTAATGAAATTTACTTTCTCTTGTTGACAATTTGACATGATGGGGCCATTTTCTACTGGTCGTCCATTGAGAGATGCTGACTCACGTACAATTTGTTTGTCAACAATGTAGTTCTGACTAATTTGCTGTTGATTAGTGGTGGTTAAAGTCCTTTTGTGACGTTGAAAAGCCTTTATTTACATGTATGATTTTCTGTGCTGCTTTGTTAGGTTTTTTGTGCTGCTACCAAGGATACGTTATCTCGGCATTTCAACAAATTTGATGAAGGTGCTAAAGGTGATAATTTTAACGCGATGCTGCTACAAGGACATCCAAAGGGTGAGGATTTGTACTTGTGGATTTACTTTAATGCTTTTGAGAACTCCTTTTTGCTATAGTTCATGTCATATTGCTTTAACAGGTCGGCTTATGTGGAGTTTATGCGGAAAAAAGCAGCAGACAATGCTTTAACCTTGGACGGAACATCTTTTATAGTCACGTATAAATAAGGCAAGTGGTTTGGATTAAATTTATTAACTCTGGCAGATTCTTGACCTTAGGTTATGGCCTTTGTTATAATTTTAGAGGAGTGGCACTAGATCTAAATAAATACTCTGAATCCATGTTCTCTTTTGTTCTTTTGGAGTGGTGTTGCATTTGTCTCAGTGATCTACAATGAGTTCTGTGAAACCCTATTCTCGGCGTTCATTAGTTACCGAAAGTGATAATGTTAAATGTATTTTTCTTTGGCACTATTTTCTCTAAAGCTCTTCGAACTTGGCCTTAGGTTTTTTTAATCTACTTATAGTTGTCTTGGGAAAAGTAAAAGGATTTTAAGGGTGATCTAGGTACCTCCCGAAGTTAGTGGCTCCCATGGTTTGTAATCCTGTATAAACCTTATATAGTAGTCTTGTTAAGTTTTTAGGTTATCAGTATTGTTCATCTGTGATGAACGACTTTAATAATTTTTTTATGTGTTTTTTTGACAAACTTGAGGGAAGCTTTTGTTTTGTGCTTAGTCCATCGCTTGGTCTGTATAGTATCTTTTGTAAACTTTAACTTAAATATCATGAATAATGATGTGCTATGTTTTGTCCTGAAGGATGGCACTCTCGGGGGGTCTCCTAGTTGCTTTTAATATATTATATTTCTGCATATACCTCTTTTTTAAAGTTTTTGTATTACATTAGGAATTAGCTTGAGTTCATAGCTTTGTTTTCCTGTTCTGAAGAGTATCTTATGCTCTGTAGGGGATTTGTGGTTTCAAAAGCTGTTATTTGTGATAGCCTTTTGGATATTCTCTAGTATTCATCTAACATAATACTCGCCGTAGTATTGATATTGAGCTACACAATTGTATTTTAATTTAGCTTGGTGGTCTCTTTGCGCCTTGAGTGATATGTGTAACCTTTAGCTGAGGTCAAGAAACGTAGTTTCAAAAAGTAGGACATTTTTCTACTCTGAATTCTATAATTTTTTGAATTTTTACAACTTTTGTTAGTATAAATGGTAATATTAATTCAGATATGCATTCCTTCTGTCTTTTTAACTTGTTGGATTCATGTGTTCCCTTGGTTGCTCTGCGTGCTTGTGGTATGTTTTCAAATAGCTTTACCCATATCTACCTCTATCTGAATCTTTCCATAAAATATAGTGCATTAAAACATTAACCTATGACTTTTGTTTTTTCCGTCTTGATATGACTCGTGATGTAAGGCTATTGATTGGGGCGGGTTCGAGTGGCGCGAGCTTGGCCAAAACCAAAATGGACCGGGCCAAAGCCCATATAGCCCGGCCCAGTCCATTTTTTTTCTCAAAATATACTTGTTTCCACATACATAGCATTATAGCAATGTGACAATTAAAAAAATTACTCTCATCTTTATATATTTCCCATTGTACCACCTCTACCGTCCAATATGATAAAAATTTCCCAACAATCAAACAAAAATAAAACTCAAATTCCCAAGGGACATTTTGCATCATCGCAACAGCAACGCGTCGTCATGCCGTCGCACACTACTCGCACCGCTGCACGCCCACAGACTTGCCATCAACCGCACCACACGACTTGCCGCCGCTGCACCACTGAGTGTGTACAAATATTGGAGTGGAAATTATAGAAAAATAAACATTTATTGGGATTATTGGGGAGAAATAAGAGGAGAGAGAAAGTAAAGAACAGAAAATACGAAGTACAGAGTAATAGAGATTGAGAGAAGTGGGAATTCAGAAAATAAATGGATTAGGAAGAAATATAAGAGAAGGAAAAGTAAGGAAGAGAAGATGTAAAATAATTGAAAGAGTTAAACAACATTTGAGCATTTGAGTTGGCGAGCAGCATTTGTAAAAGAGAAAGAATTTTTATATTGCCCAATAAAAGCCAGCCCAGCCTATTTACAACCCTTTTATATAAGCCCTTTTATAGCCCAGCTTCTTCATCAATAAAAAGGCTTAGCCTCCTTTTAGAACAGGCGGGTAAGGGTTGTCTAAGGGCCCAGCCCATTGAACAGCTCTACTCGTGGAGTGATTTCTGAGATAGATGATGATGTTGAGGTGTGATCTTGTTTGATTCCTTTCAATCTTTCATTGTGTACGTTTCTAATATAATTTTATAATGTTTTTTCTTTAACACAACTTCAAATTAGTGTTTAAAGTCGCTTATGGAAAACTGTGAAAAAACAAATGTAGCTAGTAGAAGTAACATAGAGCCTAAAAGGGAGTATGTGTCTTGGTTGTGGTTGACAAACAACTTTGCCTTGGGCCTCAAGTATAAACTTGTGTTTCCATTATTTCTCCAATTTGCCTCATGCCTTTCTCCTCCCAAGGTTTTGAACCTCTAGTTCACTATTGGATTACAGCTATTACTATTATATAAAATGTTAAAATTCTTGAAGCATAGAGGAATATAAAAGAAGTATAACTTAGGAAGAATTGCACATTACCTCCTTTTTTTTTTTTTATGACATTTTTTATAAATTACCATTTATTTATTTTTACCATCTTTACTTTAGCTTTTCCTTTTTTCTTCCCACCTCTAGATGGTAGTCCTATTTTCCGTCTACTTACAAGTTATGTGAGCCCACCCCTTAACTGACTTTGGTTAATAAATACATGAAAACCCATTGCTCCCCTTTTCTCTTACATTAGCTCATTACTTGTTTATTTTAAATCAATTAAAACCATTGAATTGGACTTAGTCGATTAGGAGTTACAGCAGGAGAGTGGGAACCCTACCGCGCCGCTAGTTATGGGATTGCTGGAATGATTTTGACTACAGGTCTGTGTAAAAGCTATGGTTTATTCTTCAAAGATTGTAGTTTGTCTTTCTTTGAATTTAGGGTTTCATCAATTAACCCTATGAAAGCTTAGCTATTAACTAAAAGTAATGGCTTAATTTAAATATCTAATTAATTTAATATTCCTAAAATTACTAGTATATGATTGCTAAAAGATAGGAGCATGGAATTAGGTTTTATTGCGGTCTTCCTGTTGCAAGAAAGCAGGCTTTGTTGTATAGAAATCAAGGGAGAAGGTTCATATGTTACACAGTTTTTGAGCTACAGATTGAGAAGAGAGAATGCAAATTCTTTAGGTTGGTTACGTGGGTGGATTAACATGGAGAAATGGCAAAGGCGTGATATTGTGATGGTCATAAGTCAATTTACTAAATAGAGAAGAAGATGTTGGAGGCTTAGTTAAATGATTTAAACTATTTTGAAGGGGGCAAATGAAGTGTTTTATAAGTGAGAATGATATTGTGAAGCAGAATTTTGAAGATGTGAGGGGTGAGTTGAAGTTCAACAAGAAATAGATACAAAATAGGTGGCAATTTCATAGGGAGTGATGTAATAAATGGAAAATAGGAACTTAGTTAAGGGTGGGCCACACATAATGTTAAATTAAAAAGAAAATGGGAGCTACTGTTAAGAGGTGGGTAAATAATGAGTTGTCAAAGTAACATTGGTAAAATAAGAAATAAGGAGGGTTTTTCTACATAATACCCCTTAGTTATTGCGTATTCTACACTGTATCTTCCTAAATCCAAATCTCTACAAGGTATGTGCCCTTCTGTAACTATATTTATTCATTGGGGTTACCTTTTGGTTTTTTTAAACACTTACTCCATTAATAAATGCTGAAAATGTAAGGAAAACAAAATCAACATAAAAAATAGAAAAWTTGTAGAAAAATATGATAAAGGTGGTTATTTATAGAAAGTGTCACACAAAAGGTGGTAATGTGCAAACTTTCCTATAACTTTTAAAACACCATGAGATCTTTAGCTTCTAAGCCCATAGAAGGATTAAAGCAGAAATGTCTAGCAGTGATGTTTGGTTTTAGGGTTTTGTCAGGCTTTAATTATCTCGAAACGTGTGTCAAAGACCAAAAATTCCTTCTTGTAATGACTTTTGACGAGTTTGACCTCTTATAGTGTGTTTGGTTCAATATTAGTAAAGGAAAGGAAGAGAAAGGAAGAGAAGAGAAAGGGAGGGAAAGGAAAGGAAGGGAAATCAAGCTTATTTTTCAATGTTTTGTTTCAATGGAGGGAAGTGAAAGGACTCCATTGTTTGGTTAGACATTAGTATAGGAAGGGAAGGGAAGGGAAGGG
>SNQN01000992.1:58287-73083 GCA_008642245.1 Bassia scoparia
ACAGGTAAGGTGATAGTGGAAAGGAAGAGAAATTAAGCTGTCTTCTGATGTTTGTGTAGACATATTACATAGGAACCAAGGAAGGATATAGGAATGAAAATTTTAAGTTTATTTTCTGTTGTCTTCCAACTTTCTGCCCGATATTTTGGGAGGATAATTTGTTAAAAAAAAATTCCTGTTCAAGTTTTCTGTTTTCCCACCTTTTATTTGTTCTGATGTTTTGGTTTGACATTGTAATGTGCTATATATTCTTCCCTTCCTTTCCTTTTCCCCTATTTCTCCTGACAAGCAGGCTCTTAGTCAATGTTTATGGTGTTGCTCATCCCATAATCAAAAAAAGTAAATAGCGGTTTGATTACACTTCCAAGGGTTTGGTTTGCATTGTTTCATAACTTTGGCTTAGGGTTACCTTCAATGCGCTTCAATCATATGTATCACTCCCTTTTTTTCTGGAAAAGATTGTTTACATTGTGGTGAAGAAAGTAGTGTGGATATGACTTAGCTGATAATGTTGTGGGAAATTTTATTACTCAGTGCATTCTCTGTGCAAAGTGGCAGTGTATTCATAATATTTTCCCTCAAGTTCTTAACCAGATTTTGAAGAAAGCTCCGCACAGCAAGAAAACCAATCAGATAATGACATAGGCCTCGTATTGCTCGTGGTTCTTCGCCTTGGTGGGTCTAGATTTGCAAAGCTCCTTTGCAAGGGGTTTTCCTGGTGCATATAGAGCGACGGCCACCTATTAAACAGGCATGACGTGAGTATGCAGTGGAAGTAGGGGATTACTGTTCAGCAAAATCCTCACAGAAGAGTAGTTGGACCTTCAGTTCCTGGAAGTGTGCTTACATTAGCTCTGGTCGTGGCGCCTCCATACCTATATACCGTTTTCAGATGCTGCAAGCGATGATGGAAGTGTAAACTATGTTTCCTAAGATGTGTTGATGTTGGATCTTGTTTGGAGAGAAAGCCTGGTTCTCATGGTCAGATCTAGAATTCAAATTTTTTTTTGCTGGGGCGACAGCTTAAGTCAAGGATTGAAGACAGACTGTTTGCTTTGTTTATATCTCGATTCTGGTTTTTCGGATGAAGGTGTAAATTCCATTATGATTCTAGAACTTAGAAAAAAAGATAGAAAAAGAGATAAGTTTTGGCACTAAGAGAGAAGGAAGACGTTGGAAAAGCCTGATATAAGGCGTTTGATATGACTGCAATCCAGATTATATTGTCTGTAATGAGACCACTCTTGACGTTTATTTGATTGCTGGTAATATTCCTTTCCCGAATTACATGTCACTGCAGGGAGTTTGTGGTTAGGACTCATGCAGCAAGTTCACTGACATTCTCTCTTTTCTATGCGAGGAAGTTCTGCCTCTCTTGGCGACAACTAGGAGCTAGATCATGGCTAATGCTAGCCTGCCATTCTGCCCATATTTTTGGACGAGAACGTTTGTGTTATAGATCGTATCAATAAGTACCCACCGAATTACTCACAATGTTACAGGTTTATTACTTTTTTTTTTTGGTCCTGGTATACTTCAACCTTATTTATGATTATTTTGTCATTGATGTTTTCTATTTGTCTGGTTTTACATGTTATTATCAGGCAGGTGAAAATAAGTTGGAATAGAAGTTGCAGCTTGAATGCTTTGTGATGCGCAGGGGCTATTTCGACATCTTTAGTGCGTGAATTATAGTGCGCCACCTGGCACATGAGGCATAGAGCCTGTGCCCTCCATATTGTAGATCGCTAGTCAATGTTAGTGAGCTCAGCTTCAGACCAACAGTGGGCAAACAAAATGCAGTTCTTGCCGCAGGCTACGACGACTCTCTGAGAATATGTAGCGTTTCTCTAATGTGGTAATGATTAGGCTAAGTGTAGCACTTTATAGCTCTTTGCTGGAGCTTTTTTCACCACAGGGTTCTCCGCTGGACTATACTTGTCATTCTCTACCAATGTTTCGTCTGTGCCTTTCTACTTTCACAGTTATCTTTATATCTCCTGGTTACGTGCTTGAGTGTCAGGGCTCCTAGGTTACAATATGTTAAGATGTGACATTAAGCCAATGTAGGCAATTCGGTCCGTTTGGTTAGATGATCCCTTGTTACTAAGTTGATGATGCCTAGATATTAGTGCAAGCGTGTGTTTTTGAACTGAAGTTAACAAATGCACCTTCCTTTATTTTCAATTTATCATCAAAATCATTTAAATGATTCAAGCCTTTGTAAGTTCCGCACCTTTCGCTAGACAGTACTCGCATATCGCGTGCGTAATAGCTCTTCTTGCACATAAAACTAGGCTTCTTAACTTAGTATACATAAAAAAACAACAGTCCATTCAACGTCGTGCCTATATTTTACGGGTACCAACTTTATGCTTTTTTCTTGTTTAATTCCCGTTTGACGAGAAGTTTGATGTGTCTTCTTGCCTTGATCAAAAATTTGAGTTGTATTGAATTGATTATACACAGTTGATGTGGAATTTCATAACTAGAGGCCCAGATTTATAAATCTCTCGATGCTGCTGAATAACTCAATTCCATATCACGGTTACTCCGATCTTGCCTGTATGTAACACCAAGTGCAAGCACAACATCTGATGAATCCTACCATGCATGCATAGTGTCAGTTATTTCGGTGCTCACATTCAGTCTCTGCCTGTTAAGTTTTCCTTAATGTTACTCCCTGATTCTTTGAGACTTTTTTTGGTCCAATTGGTTATGAGTTCAAACTTGTGTCGAATCTCTCGGGTTCTTAAACCAAGATTAATGAACTCCTGACAAAATCTGGATTCTGTGATCTTTTCGCCCGGCCTCTCCCTCAAATACGGTGAGGTTCAAGAAAAAAAAAAACCCCTTGTTTTCCCCCATCCATTAACGTGTTGGAAAATGATTCTCGAAGCCTGAGCCACTGAATCAATACCAGCCCAGTTTCCGTTTCTAGCACTGTAAATTTCTTCATTCGTATTCACCTTCTCCCACACTTTCTCTCTCCTTCATTGTCTGGCTTTCATTCGGCTGATTTTACAACGAAACACAACCCAGAGCATTCACAAAAGAGTGAGCAGAAGACTCAGTCCGTCATATTTCTGGCACTCTGCAATCTCACTTCTCATCTTTCCAATCATCATCTCTTTCCTCCAAATCACCATCACAACCATCGCTAAACCCCTCTTCAAACCCCAATCACATCCTCACCATCGTCCAATTACCACAACCCCTTTCCAACCCTAAATTCCATTTCCAACCTCAATCTTCCTCCAAACTTTACACCAATTACCTCTCATCAATTGGCGCCACCATCATCATCACTCTCAACTGAGCACCTCTTCTTCAACCTTCAACGTTCCTC
This sequence comes from Bassia scoparia, assembly GCA_008642245.1. Taxonomy (NCBI): domain Eukaryota; kingdom Viridiplantae; phylum Streptophyta; class Magnoliopsida; order Caryophyllales; family Amaranthaceae; genus Bassia; species Bassia scoparia. Next base: position 61,637 of record SNQN01000992.1, read on the forward strand.
CAACACCCGATTCCGAAGCCCGAAAAGCCCGAACCCGAGAATGAAGCACAGGAATCGAGGCCGCGACGGTTGACCCCGATCTCTCCCCTCTGGCAAACGAACTCGCGAAGTCACAACGTCGCTCTCAAAAAACCATGTTACTCCCTCTCGAAAGGGCTAGGGCCTGTTGTGCCTGGGCCCATTTTATGCTCGGCATTTGCTCTGTACTACTCGTTAATCTTTCACTCCCTCAATCGCTGTTGACGATGCAATTCGTGCGAGTGCCTAGCTAGCATACGCCTTCGGTTTCCCGCTTTTCAATGGCGTTTATGATGCGGCGATCGCTGCAAATTCCTGCATATTCTTTCCGAAGATGGAGCAGAACGTTCGTCTTCAGTATGACTTGCAGTGCAGGTCATTAAGATCTTCCGTTCATTGTTTTTCGATTCGTGTTCCTTTCTTATACTTGTACTCTGTTGCTGCTTACTGCTGCTTCTTCAGGTCTCAATTTACACGTCTGTATATACGGCACACAATTGCTGTGTCATATGATTGCTTGTGGTATACTGTTCATTATGATAATATGTGTATTGTTATTCTCATTGAATCATTCAATGGATAATGGATGTTGCGATGCCAGTGAAATTGTGTTGCGTCTTATATAATTAGCATTCTGTTGTTTTGGTCTTATGTCCAAAAGTTGCCTGCATCCAATTCCAATTTGTGTTTTCCATGTTTCTTTTGTAGTCTAGTTTGTCAAAATTGATTGTTCGCATTGCCCGTCTAAGCTCTTAAACTTCCTGACTCGATTTCTTTCAAGTATTACTCGTTCGTGTTGTGGGTACTTGGACTTGTGATGATCTTTGGCAAGGATATGTAATCCTCCGTTTATTGTTACTTCCAAATCAGTCAGTGCTTGTGCAAATGTTACATATAGTACATTAGGATTTGATATTTAGGACAATGCGACCGTATGTCTCCTCAACTTATTTATTGAGTTTGTGTGCAATAATAAGTCTAATATTTAGCAAAATTCAATTGAGGATGGGCTTTACGTGTCGTCGAAAGATTAATCTTTTGGATGGATCATGCTCGTAGAATTTGTAGTGAGAAACTGAGTATATGTTGCACTACTGCACTATTGGAGGTGGGCATACTCAATATAAGTCAGATATCGATTGCATTAGCTTATTCGCTGGGTATATCTGTGATGCAATCTACCATCAAGTCATGCACGTATAAAGATAGCTGTACAACTTCTGATAGCACGTGTAACCTTTCATCGAGCATTGTTAGTTGACTAGTGTAGAACTACTGGTTTTTAACTACTTATTTAGAGTATTAGGGCTCTTGGTTAACGGTAGCAAAAGTATCTAATGACCTGTATATCTAAGCTGTCGATTCCTGGAGCTCGGGAGTATCAAAGATTCACTATATGCGTGTCTGATTGCTGAACTGTTGAAAACTATGCATACTCGCTGTCTGAGCAGTATCTACCTAACGTTGAACTTTGAATAATTAACTCGTCATTGGAGATATCGTTTAATCGGACGTTAAGTACCCTGGTTCATTATCTACTACTAATTATGGATTTGTTAAGGTGTAGCCATCAGTAGGAGCCTTTAATTTAAGCTGTTATTCGCAGCAAACAAGCTTTTACATTAGTAAACCAGGACAAGACCATACTGCTATCTTACATGGCACAACCTGCTAGTAACCTAAAAGGACAAACACCTAAAACATCCTTTATTTGACTTATTTATATGATAAGCTGCTGCTGCTACTACTGCTGGGTGGTTCTTGCTGGTAACATTTTTAGTATCAGCTACTCCCTGACAACATTCGTCAGTCCAAAGAGAATTGGCGAGGGCCTATAAAAAAACAAAGAATAGGCCAGATGACTTCTAGCGTACAACTGTTTCCACAAATGCGCCCCAGGACTGCCGCTAGTCATGGCTTTCTGCTGCGGACATAGCCGGAGACCAGGCGGCCTCAGCAGCAGCAGAAACAACAGCACACTCGAGTATCCCATAATGGCTAGCACTACCACCAAAGTGTGACTATCTCATTGTTAGTCATAGCCATCCTTCTTACTGTCTATAAACACAAACAACAAGTGGGTATGAAGAACAGATTGTTGAGAAACAAATGAGCCTGAAATCTTACGTATTATATAAGTCAACTTGCTCTTTCAATTGCATGATTGACAGTGTTGGTGCATGATTTAGTAAACTATGCGGCAACTCCTTGTTTATTATGGAGTTGCCACATATTCCTACTTAATGCCAGTATTCAGGTATTCAGGTTAGTCCACATTATATATGGATGATCATTGAGCTTTTATCAGAACGCAGAGTTCTAGACTGCAACAAAACCATTCTCCCACATTTCAGTCTATTTGACTGCAGAATAGCAGATTGGTTCTAAAAGTTTTAGTGCTGTAATATACTTATGTATTTGTTGTTCCTACTGTCTGAACTAGCTTTGATGAAAACTAGTTGTGTTCACACTACCATTGTAGCATATGAGGAGTTGATAAATGGCTCGCAGCGATTTACATAGCTCCGGCAAAATGACATTTTTACGGTTCACAAATACACCACACAAACCACCTTGGTGCGTCCATGCGCGCAAAAAGTGTAATTACAATTTTAGCGTGCTGAGATAATGTTTACATTTTTTATTATGTAAGACTAAAGCTTTTCGTAAATCCTTATTTTCGCAATTCTGATATAGGTGTATATTTCCGTTGGACTAATGGTAACTTGGTGAGCAATTGAGGCAAACAAGGAAAATTTCAGTTTATGTGATTAATTATATTGAAAAATTTCAGGTTAAATACAACACTAATTTAGGTCACTATTTAGTTTAGCTAGAAAGTTGGAGTGCATTTTTTGTATTAACATTAAGCTAGTGATTCATCATTAAGATAGACAGAGGGATTTTTTTTTTTATTGTGAATAAGCCATCATATTGTCAATTAATGGGAATTGCATTCAACAATGATTAAACAAATTAGGTATCACTGCCAATGTCCAACTAATTGTTGAAGCACGTGTGATTGAGATCTGACTTTAAGAGAACACGCGATCTCGCCATCTCCTCCAAACAACAGTTGAGACATTGTTAACCTAATCACTTAGACGAAACTTCGATTTAAAATAATGCCCAAAGACTAACGAGTAAACACTTAAAACAAATTGGTATTACACTTAACAAGATGTTAATTTCAAGGTACAATTAAAAAAATTGGACAAACCCTAAAATACAAAGACTAATGGCAGTCTTGGGAAAGAGGGGAAATTGTTGGTTCCAGCTACCTGCTTCACTAGTATCTAATTACTATATAGTACTGTGAAAAATGCCCAAATAAATTTAAAGTATCATTCTGAACACATGACTTTCCCAATATCTATTGTGTGGGAAGCAGAAAGATCCTTCATCTTCCGCTCTCATCCATTTCCTATTTACGATTTTGACATGTAAAAATTAACATTTAAATACTTCGTATAAAAGTTCTTAAAACCTTTCCTTCGTTTTTCCATTTTAATCCATCCTCTAACCGTTAGATTGGAAATGACTCTCTCATTTTCTCTAAGAATAGAGAGGATCTTGACTCGTGGAAGACAAACTATTGAGTTATAAACCGTAAAAACTATCCCTTGCTTTGTTTCAAACTTTCAATTGCTACAATTATTTTAACTTCTATTGTATGGTAGTTTTGGTTTATATGTGTTTGGCATACTGATAAAATATAATCAATCTTGTTTGATTTTATACTTTTAAATATATAATTTTTCATATACTCCGTAAGCAATTAAATATGATATTTGAATTTGGTGTATCTGAAGATTTGAAAAAATAAAATTTAAAAAACTTAGACATACTAAAAGAACTAGGAGAAGTGGTACTACGTACTAATGTACAATATTTTACATGTTGCCATATGCAGTTATGTTTCTATGACGAATTTGTCTGATATTGAAGTTGACCTCTTTAAAGTTTGAAGATCGGCTAGTAGAGTTGTATGTTTTAGCGAGTGAAGTTTTCAAATATATTATTTTTACTTCTATTTTAAAATTTAAAATATTCTATTATTTTAATTTTTTAAATGGCGATTTGTTTAATCTAGCCGACTCAAACCTAAAGGATCAGCAAGTGATATTAGTGAATATTTGATTGTTGATGTATAATAACATTCGGACGATGTCAGAAATCAATCACGGTGTTTCACGACCGATGAACGTAAGAAGCACTCTTTTAATTTGTTATGATTCTGGTAGATCGTGTCCATACATCATGTCTACTTATAGGTCAGTAGTCACACATGTTAAACACTATTGTATTCATGTATTGATCTCAATTTCTCCCATTTCACTTCAAATTGCTATGCTTCCTTACGCCGTCGACAACTAGCAACGTTCTGTCGATGCTAGTTGTATAATTGAAATAAGTCGAGAATGCCATTTCACCCTACTCCCCCCATGACCACACTGCCTCTCAATATCCGCACACACTGCCTCTTCACGTTCCTCTGATCCCCTGGCTCACTATTCCCTCCCATCAACCCCTCTTCTTTTTTCCGGCTTAGCACCCTACATGACAACATCCATGATTTTACTCGGAATGCAATTCCACCATCCTCCCATACCTCAAACATTCCCTCTCTAATGCCTTGCACTTACTTCTATCCCCTAGCCGGGAACTCTTCGCGTTGCACCACCGACTAATGTAATCTCGCCTCTCAGACAGAAAATTGCGTCTTTGGATCCGCTTGGCTGCATAGACGTATGTGTGTTGAAGCTAATTTCGATGTTATGCATACAATCCAAAAGTCAACGATGTTCATCAACTATCCCTTCGCTTTTGCCACCTATAATCCATCAGTTCGCACTGCATTTGAAGACTGCTTTGTTAAAGTTTCAATCTACATTGTTTCCTAACTCATCCGTTTTAGATTGGCTTTGCTTGTACATCCTTTGTTTCGCGATCAAAGATCCTTCATGTAACTCTTCTTAAACACTGGGCATCATCTCAAAGTTTGCGGATGGGTCCATCACTCTGATCCTTCCCCACCTTGACATGTCAGTGATACATTGTCTCCGTTGGGCTTCAGTCGCCACTTTGTTGACAGCAGTGTCTGGTGGGCTTGGGGCCCAACTTAAGGTCGATCCAACTTCGATGTCGTCGCTCGTAGTTTGGTACGGTTCCACCGTTTCGTCCATGAGCCAAAACAGATATTGAAAAATGTTTAAAAACACGAGTACTGCCCTAAGTGTTGGACGAGCTCAATATCCATTACCCGGTTCTCTTTGTCACGTACGTCGTTACTTGTTGCTCTTGTGTGGATCTTGTTTCCTGAAAGCGCCAAGTGCCAAAGAGTCTCCCTTACCAAAGCCCAAACGAAAGGTCCGATGTACTTCGGATTCATCGCAGGCGGATATAACCCGGTCTACCGTTTCGGGTGCCCGGCACTACTTCGTAGTAACTGCTGTTGGTTTGGGGAGAGGCAGAGGTCCAGTAGGGAGAGCGCTACTAAAGCAAGATGTTGGGCTTTTTGGCAGCTGCTGATGCAATTGGGCTGAACAAGTCAAGAAATTGGATGGTTGATTTATTAGAGGAGCTGAGAAAATTGATATCTGATTGGGAGACATTAATTGCGGCCAGAAGCCCGGATATTTATGTTGTTGGGATCACCTAAAGTGGGCCTATTATGAGACTGATTTTGGTGGGCAGCCAAAAAGATAGAGTGAAATTTCAATTGATGGGCTTAAAAGTATCTCCCTTACACAAAGCAGAGACTTGAAAGGAGGCATTGAAATTGTGGGGCATCACTCTAGCCCAACTTACTTGTATCAATGATTTTCTTCAAAAAACTTTCCTTTTTTTAACCCCACATTGTTTTTTGTGTTTTTTTCTTAGTTTTGTTTTTCCTGAGATTGAGGATTAGAGGATTAACATTCTTTTTAATTGTCTGTCAAAATAAACATCCTTTTTAATGACAAAAGTATAAAATAAAAATACACGAAATTTTTCCATTTTTAGTCCGAAAATTATTGATTATAATGTCTTTTATAAATAAAATGTAACTCAATAATGTGTAAAGATAGCTGAGGTACGTGATTAGAATATATTGATACGTGTCGTTACCGTATTATAAAATTAATTATTATAAATACCTATCTTAGTCCTTCAAAATATTATACAACGTTGTAAAAGGGAAAGAAAGGGTCGATCCCATAGGTGAGAATTTGTCTAACTGTCCTTAAACTCAAAAATTCAATCTAATATTAAGGTACAAAATATACAATATTTACAGGGCTATTTAATATTTACGAATATGGGGTTCAAAAATTGTGATTATTTTAATATTAAATAGATCTTACTTTGTAAACCTAAACTACCTATTTACACAGCGCGACAACAACTTGATCCGATCATTGTATACCTCCGCTTACTTTAATCATAATTAGCGATTAATATATGATTTGACTTCAAATAATTAGCGATTAATATATGATTGGACCTTGAGATATTACCAATTATAGATCTGACTAACTGTAGAGCCTAAGATAACAAAGACTCCCTATCATCCCTTATTTTAAACCAGTTTTGAACTAAGCCGAAATCGATTCTAACACCAATTAATTAACACAAAATTTATGATCGCAACTGTATGAATTAGAATGGAAGCCATTATGAGAGAACTAGCGAACCATTAGTCCTAATTAATGCTAACCACATTAAATGTTAGAATTAATTAGTACTTGACATTACTTCTCTACTTAAACCAAGCTTATTATCTCAAGGATCTCAATATTAAATTTGACTACTTCTGATGTTACACGTGTAACGTGGTATGTTGAACTGGGAGATTTAGAGGTGTTGAATTTAGGTTCTCTCTAGCCACGGAAGTAGAAGCCAGTCGGCAGAAGAAGATCTTCGGGACGGACGGGGTTATTCGACTGATGTCACGGTCTGAAGGGATGGTATTCGTCTGTTATGATTGGTACTCGTTCTACTCCCTTTAGGATCCGTCTAAAGTCGGATTCGTCCAAAGGAGGGGAGCGTGCGTTCTGGAAGGGACCCGTTCTGCTACAGGGTACTCGTCTTGTACGCTGAAACAAAGAAGATTGAATCTCTTCCGATTATCCTTCTCCTCCGATTGCTTAAGTCAGTACATCAATATGGAGGGGCAAAAAAGGAAAGTGTATAGGTTTATAGTGAATACTCACCTATTTTTGGTGGCATACAAGTGAGGTTGGATCGTGAACAGAGAAGGTGCACATTATACTCATGGGTATAACTGTACTGGAGTAATAGTGTGTTGAATAGTATATGTCCCCTGTATTGTATACTGTTTCAGGTTGGGGATCATCTCCCAATCAGGGTGTGCCACGTTGGCATATAGTTGTTGGTAATGAGAGTGGCATGCTTGTTCACTGGAGCCCTGATAGACCTAGCCCATTTTCACGATCATCATTAGCCCATGACTCTGTTATCTCAGTCATATACTGGAGAAAATTTTCAGGGCAAATCACATCACAGTATTTAGTTAGCTAGAAAAGTTGGAGTGCATTTTGTTGTATTAACATTAAGCTAGTGGATTCATCAATTAAAATAGACAGTAGGGAGATCAAAGTTCTAACCATCAATTGTCAATTTAATGGAATTTGATTAACGATGAGTTAACAAGTTAGGTACCACTACAAARTGATTGTTAGAGCAATGATGATTGGGATTGCACTTAGTAAGAAAAATCCGCGTTCGATCCCTCGCAACAACAGTTTAGAGACGACTGCAACCTAACTACATAGAGTTGAACCCCGAATGTGAATTAACTCAAAGAGTGAACCTGGTGAATACACCTTAGAAACAAATTGGGAACGCTACGTTAAAAAATGTTAATTCAAGGGTACAATTAGAAAATTGGAAAACCCTAAAACACAACGTGGGACAGAAAATGGCAGGTCTTGGGAAAGAGGGGAACTTGTGGTTCCAGGCTTCCTACTTCCACGTAGTATCAATAATGCATATTAGATTATTAGTACTGTTGAAAAATGGCCCCAATAAATTTAAAATATCGTTTCTGTTGAAAAATGGAAAGAGGTATTTTTGGTTGTATTTGTGTTTACATACGTACAATTTTGTTTGATTTATACAGTACTTTTTAAATATATAATTTTTCATATATGAAATTCAAAATATTGATTAATGAGTTTGTGTATTGAAGATTGGAAAAATTAAAATAAAAAATGTAGCTACTAAAAAGATATAGAGGAGGTGTGTTCAAATGTATTTTTAATGTTGCCTACTATGTTGTTTATGACGATATTTATTCGCTGTGATATTGAAGCTGGGATCCTCTAAATTGAAAATTGGTAGTGTTGTATTGTTTTGGAAATGTGAGTTTTTAAATACTTTTATTTTACTTTTATTTTAAAATTATAAATTTATGCAGGATCAATATTTGTCATTTATATTTTTTAGTTCGTATATACTTCCTCCGTATCAAAATAAACGCAACGATTTGACACTTTTTCTCTCTACTTTATGTCAAATCGTTGCGTTTATTTTAATACGGAGGAAGTAGTCTTTTGTTGTAACTACCGACTTGAAATTTAAAGACCCACAAAAGTGATATTGATTGATTGTTTATGGTAGAATTCAAACATTAGAACACTGCCAAAATCATTCATTCACGTGTTTCATGATGATATGACACAAGAAGCAGTCGTACACTCGTACTACTAACTTATTGTTATGTCTACTTTCCTWATGATACTGATAGTTGTGTTTCATATCTGGCATACGACGATCATGTTATATACTCTATCACTTTCCTTTCCTCCTTATTGATCCAACCTTCAAAATTTGGCTATGGCTCCTACGTCGTCGAATGCCTNTTATGCTTCGGCATTTGCTCGTACTACTCGTTAATCTCACTCCCTCAATCGCTGTTGACGATGCAATTGTGCGGTGCTAGCGCAATCGCCTTCGGTTTCCCGCTTTCAATGGCGTTTATGATGCGGCGATCGCTMAAATCCATGCATTTCTTCCGGAAGATGGAGCAGAACGGTCGTCTTCAGGTATTGACTTGCAGTATGCAGGTTCTTAAGGATCTTCGTTCATTGTTTTTTCGAGTTCGTGTTCTTTCTTATACTTGTATTGTTGCTCTTACTGCTGCTTCTTCAGTCTCAKTTTACACTTCTTATATTACGGCACACAYTTCTGTSTAATGATTYCTTGTGATACWGTTATTATGATAATAATGTGATGTTATTCTCATGAATCAATRAATGGATAATYGATTCGATTGCCAGAAATTGTGTTGYTCTTATTAATTYGCATTCTGTTGTTTTGGTCTTATGTTCAAAGTTGCCTGCATTCCCAATTCCAATTGTGTTTTCCATGTTCTTTTRGTAGTCTAGTTTGTTCAAAATTGATTGTCGCATTGCCCCGTCTAAGCTCTAACTCCTGACTCGATTTCGTTCAATATTACTCGTATCGTGTTGTTGGGACTTGGGACTTGTGATGATTTTGGCAAGGATATGTAATCCTCCGTGTTATTGTTACTTCCAAATAGTAGTGCTTGTGCAAATGTTACATATAGTACCATTAGGATTTGATATTAGGACAATGCGACCCTATTCTCCTCAACTTATTTTAATTAGTTTGAGTGATAATAAGTTAATTTTAGCAAAATTCAATTGAGGAGGGGCTTACGTGTGTTTCGAAAGATTGTAATCTTTGATGGATCATGTGCATGTAGAATTGTAGTGAGAAACTGAGAATGTTGCGACTACTGCACTTGATTGAGGTGGCATACTCATATAGTCGTATTGCATTAGCTTATTCGCTGGGATTCGAGCAATCGACCTAGGTCATGCACGRAAAAGATAGCTGTAAACTCTGATAAGTAACTTTCATGCAGCATTGTAGTGACTAGTGAGAATACTGGTTTTATAACTACTATTAGAGTATTAGGCTTGGTTAAGGTAGCAAAGAATTAAATTGACAATTGATGTTTATTACCAAAAAAAAAAAAAAATTCCCTACTGTCTATCTTATTGATGAATCCACTAGCTTAATGTTAATACAACAAAATGCACTCCAACTTTTCTAGCTAACTAAATAGTGACATCAAATAGTGTTGTGAATTTACCCTGAAATTTTCAATATAATAATCCACATAAACTGAAATTTCTTGTTGCTCAGATTGTCACCAAGTTACCATAGTCAACGAGAAAGTATAAGCTTATATCAGCAATTGAAATCAGGATTTACGAAAGCTTTGATCTACATAATACAAAAATATAAACATTATATCAAACGCTAAAAAAAATTGTCAAAATTACACCTTTTGCGCGCATGACCGCACCAAGTGGTTTGTTGGGATATTTGTGACCTGGTAAAAATGTCATTTATGCCGCGAGCTATGTAATCGCTGCGAGCCATTTATCACTCCTTTCAATATGCTCACAATGTAGTTGAAACACAACTAGGTTTTCATCAACTAGTTCAGACAGTAAGGAACAACCATACATAAGTATTTATCAGCACCTAAATTTAGACCAATCTGCATTCTGCAGGTCAAATACACTGAAATGATGGGAGAATGTTTGTTTGTCAGTCTAAACTCTACGTTCTGATAAATCATGATCATCACTATAATGGACTAACCTGAATACCTGATACTGGCATTACAGTAGATATGTGGCAACTCCATTTTAAACAAGGGTGCGCATTTTAAATCATGCCACCACATGGTCAATCATGCACATTAAAGAAGCATTCTTATATAGAGTTTTCAGGCTCATTTGTTTCTCAACCCAATTGCTTCTCATACCCAACTTCGTTGTTGTGTGTTAGCAGTAAGAAGGATGCTATGGACTAACAATGAGATGAGCAGCATTGGTGGGTAGTGCTAGCCATTATGGATACTCGAGTGTGCTGTTAGTTTCTGCTGCTGCTGAGCCGCCTGGTCTCCGGCTATGTCGCCAGCAGGAGCCATACGGCGCATCCCTGGGGCGGCATTTGGTGGAAGACAGTTTACGCTAGAAGTCAATGGCCTATCTTTGTTTTTTATGCCCTCGCCATTCTCCTTTGACTGACGAATGTTGCAGGGTAGGACTACTAAGTAACAGCAGACCACCAGTAGTAGCAGCGCAGCTCTATATATATAATAAGTCAAATAAAGGATGTTTTAGGTGTTTGTCTTTTAGGTTACTAGCAGGTTGGCATGTAACAGTAGCAATAGGTCTTTCCTGTTTATAATGTAAAGCTGTTTGCTCGAATAACAGCTAATTAAGCTCTACTATGCTACCTTAACCAGCCTAATTAATAATACCAGTATTGTCATTAAAATTCTCCATGAGAGTTATTTGTAAAGTTCACTTAGACTTGTAAACTTCTATTACGTGCCATGACCTAGGTCGATTGCTCGAATCACAGCTAATTAAGTTCAT